>APFE030450003.1:34025-50321 GCA_000404065.3 Pinus taeda | reverse complement strand
CTTGCTTACAAAAATTAGATTTCTGGCCAATGCAGGAATATGCAGAACACCCGGAAGGGTTCTAACCCTTCCACCTTGCAACTTCAACTTTACTTTCCACGACCAATGATTCTAGCCTTCCTATCATCTCCTAAGAAGACATCACCACCATCATATTTCTCATACTCGCAGAACCACTCTCTATGGGGAGTGAAGTGAAAGGATGCACCTGAGTCAATTAACATGCCTCATGATCTACATGTGTACTTGAAGAAGCCAAGTGCACATCCCCACCTTCATCTGAGGTGGTTTTTGCCTCTGCAAAAGGAGCATCATCAGATCCCTTTCCTTTATCAGGAGCTTTAGATCTACACTCCCTTCTGAAGTGCCCTTCCTTTCGCATTTCCAGCACACCACCTTTGTAGGTTTTCCTGGAGATTTAGATCTCCCTCTAGATTTAGATCTCCCACTCGATGACTTATTTTTGTTTCTGTTCTGGGACCGTCCTCGTACAGACAAGGCATCACCATTCTGGTTGTCCATATTTTTCCGTCTCATCTCCTCCGTCAGCAAGGCTGAGACTATTTCATCAAACTGCAAAGCAGTTGCATTGCTACCTATTGCAATAACCAGACTATCCCACGAATCTGGTAGAGAACAAAACAGACTGATGCACTTATCTTCATCTGAAATTTTAATATCAACAGATGATAACTGACTTACCACAGTGTTAAATTCATTCAGATGCTCTGTCACCGAGTCTCCATCTTTCATCCTCGGGTTATACAACTTTTTCTGCAGGAATAGTTTATTCACCAAAGAATTAGATTGGTACAAAGTCCCTAAATTGTCCCACAAAGCCTTCGTCGTAGCTTCCCCTGATACATTCAGCAATACTGAATCTAAGACACATAATCGTATTGTGCTCTTTGCCTTTCGATCCAGCTTCTTCCATTCTTCATCGGTCACTCCCGTTGGTTTAGTACCTGGATCTACCGCAATCCACTGATCTTTATGCACCAACAGATCCTCCATCTTGAGTTTCCACAACTCAAAACTCTGACCATTGAACTTCTCAATTTCTATCTTTCCGCTACTCGCCATCTTCTTTCACCACCAGAATCGATCTCGCAGATCTCTCACTGAATAGGTCTACCATAGGCCCGAGCGAAACCCCTCAGCAACAAAGGCGTCCCATTGAAGCCAAAACAACTCTGATACCAAATGTAGGTTTTAACCCCATACAGAAATTACCTGCATACGAATTCTAAATCACAGAAAAATAAACAATGCTAGAGCATAACACATAAAAACACATATGCACAGAGATTTTCCCCTGGATCCCAAATCCGGGACTACCAGCTTGATTTTTCATTATGTTCCTTTCAATGTTACAATACATATTTATACACGCCGAAGCATCCAAAACCATGGACCGAAAACCATCGCGTCCAAAAAACATGTGTGAAAATCATGCACAAAACCATAGGTGGGTCCGCCCAACCTAACATAGGGTCCAAAACCAAAATTTTCCGGGGCGCTGCCCCGGACCCCATACAGTGGGGTTACGGGTACCCCTCAAACCCCCTATTAACTATGTGGAAAGAATATAACACAACCCAACAAGGTCACACCTAGGGTTGTCTTGAATGATCCTGCACTATAGGCACATAGGGAACACATGAGCACATATGCCATTATTTGTAAATTCATGGGAGTATGGCCCACTGAAAAAGCTTTACAGACATGGATTAAATATCATTGGAAACCAAAAGGAAGCATTGACCTACATCTGGGGTCAAAAGGATTCTTTACAGTGGTCTTCACTAACAATGAGGACAAATACAGAGTGTTTGAAGGAGGGCCCTACTTCTTTGCAGCGGATGGCCTCTATATGAGGCCGTGGATGATGAAATTTGTCCCAAAGCAGAAGACTTTCACCTTAGTGCTGGTTTGGGTAAGACTTTATTCCCTTCCACTTGATTACTGGAGAATCGAATCATTGACAGCAATAGCAAATAAATTGCGACGTTTTGTCAAGGCTTTAGACGCCAGCAGAAGAGGAAAATATACATCCTTCGAACGAATTTGTGTGGAAATGGATCTCTCTGGAGCCCTATCGGATGAGTTGATCTTGGAAGTTTTGGATGAATAATGGGTGCAAACAGTAGATTACGAACACATTCCTTTTAGATTCTGTAGATGTCATGAGCATGGACACCTATTCAGAGAGTGCCCTCTCAATAAAACAGAGAACAGAAGTAGAGATTATACCAAGAAGGATACGGAGAGTTTTCGAAAAGTGAGCCACAAAGGAAAAGGTGGAAAAAGAGGTAATAGACATCATCAAACCGAAGGGTCTCAAGTCTTGAAGAATAGGATTCAAGTGCTCGAGGAGGAAGAAGAGATCATAAAAGAAGATCAGGGATTAGAAGTAGATCCAGAAAATAAGGAGACAAAGGAGAACAAAGACCAACCAGAGCACAATAACATACAAAAAGAGACCATGATGAGCGAGGTCGAACGGGACATGGACCAGGAAATGACCCAAAGTGAGATGAAATGGAGGATCAAGAGCTGCAGGAGATTTTAGATAGAGAACGGCTAGATTTGAAAGGGTTCTTGAAAAAAGGAACCATGGAAGGGTTAGATTCGTTACCTCAAGAACATTTCTCTAGAGTATAGCAGTTGTACTTATGGAAGACCCAAGCTGAGGGGAAGGAAAGGCAAGGAAACAGGGTGAAATAAGGCAACGAAGGGGTGAAACCCTCAAAAAATACACCAATTTTAGCACCTAGAGGCCCTGGCAAGAAGAGAGGCAGAAAAAAGCAGAATGAATTGTTGATGGAGTGTGGAAAGCTAATGATAGACTCAGGTAAGATGAAAGACCTTACTAGTTACTCTTTTACTAATCTTTTATGATGAAGTTCACCTCTTGGAATATACAGGTTCTAGGTAGTAAAAGAAAACAATGTTTACTTAGTAACAGGATGAAACAAAAGCTCCAGATATCATTTTTATCCAGGAAACTAAATGTTCCATATGAAAGATTAAAGAAATTCATAACAAATGGCTCAATCGTTTTGAGTTTCTAGAAGTAAAGGCAGAAAACACAGCAGGTGGTATTCTAACTCTTTGGAACCCCCTCAAGATTAGTATATTAGATGTGGAAGCTTCCAGAAGTTATCTTTCTTTGGTCATACAGCCGAAGGGAGTTAGGGAGACTTATCTGGTAACGAATGTTTACGGCCCTCAAAGAATGGAGGACAAGTTGAGATTCCTAGATTCTCTCATGGATCTCAGAGAAAGATATGTTGTGACTCCATGGATTTTGGGCAGCGGCTTCAACATGATCAAATCACTATCGGAGGAAAAAGCGGGCACCAAGGCTCTCACCAGAGGTGCCTTAGCTTTTCAAACCTTTTTGGACCCTGCGAAATTGGTGGATATGGAAACAAGTAATGGTCTCTTTACTTAGAACAATAGGAGAGGAGGAGGGTCTTTAGTGGCCTCTAAGTTAGACAGATTCATCTTATCAGAGGACCTTATTCTCAAAGATTTTGATATAGGAGCAAGAATTTTTCCCTTTGGAGGTTCGGATCACGTGCCAATTCAATTAGAGATTAGGGGCATTGGCACTCCCAGGAATAGATCTTTCAGATTTGAGAACATCTGGCTCTCACATCCAGATTTTATCAACAAAATTTCTAATTGGTGGTTGGAGGATTTTCATATTCAAGGTTCGAGTATGTTCATTGTTCACAAAAGACTAAAACACATAAAACTCAGACTTAAAAAGTGGAACAAGAGTGAGTTTGGCAACCATTTTGAAGGTAAAAAAAACTATTGAAAATAAATTGTAGATACTCAAACAATCCATCATTGAGGTTGGCTTTAATAAAATAAGAAATGATAAAGCTCCCATTCTTCAGCATGAGTGGGAGAATTTATGTAAACAAGAAGAAAATTTCTCGAGACAAAAATCCAGAGTGAAATGGTTAAAGGAAGGGGAAGAAATACCAGATTTTTCCACAGGTCAACCTTGGCTAATAGGGCCCATAACAGAATCTCCTCGATCCAAGATAAGGAAGGGCAACTCGTCAGTACCCAGGAATAAATTTAAAAGGTGTTAGTACAAAACTTTAGAGGGATTTCCCAGGAAACTATTCCTAACAGAGAGACCTTCTTAAAGGGCATTACAAGAAATATACCAAGACTTGTGTCCAGAGAGGATAATCTCACCTCAATCGGCTAGTAACGGAAGAAGAAATCAATGAAGTCCTGAAGGAAATGTAGAATGTTAAAGCACTGGGTCTTGATGGTTTTAATGTGGACTTCTTCAAAGCATGTTGGAATATTGTAAAACAAGACATGTTGAATGTGATAGAAGATACCAGAAGGAACATAGCTATTCTGAAGACACTCAATACCTCCTTCATTTCTCTGATCCCTAAACAAGATAATGCTCTGACTCCAGATAAGTTTCGACCCATAGCTCTATGCAATGTAGTCTACAAGATTATATCTAAGGTTGTAGCTAACATACTCAAACCTCTTCTCCCCGCCCTTGTTTCTGGGGAGAAATCGGGTTATGTGGAAGGTAGACAAATTCTCAACAACATCATTCAAGCATAGGAAGTAGTGCACTCACTGAATTGTAACAAGAAGGCGAGAATGATTATGTAGCTATACATAGCTAAAGCCTACGATAAGGTAAATAGGACCTATATTAGGAGGTTCCTCATAGATTTCGGGTTTGATCATAATTGGGTTAGATGGGTTATGGCTCTGGTAACCTCTTCTAGCTTTTCAATTTTAGTAAATGGCTCTCCCTCCAAGATGTTTATTCCCTCTAGAGGCCTTAGGCAGGGAGATCCACTCTCACCCTTTCTCTTTATTCTCATGATGGAAGGACTTGGTAGATCGATCAAGAAAGTGAGAGATGAAGGCAAAATCAAGGGTCTTCAACTTTGTGAGAATGGTCAGACTTTGACTCATCAACAATTTGTAGATGATACCATGCTGTAGGGGGTCCCCATAGTTAAGGAAGCGTTGGCATACAAACAACTTCTAAATTATTTTGTTCTAGCCATAGGTATGGAGGTTAATCTTTTCAAATCTAAAATCTTTTTCTTCAATACTAATATTGCTATCCAGAGGAACATCTCCGAAATTCTAGGTTATCAAAGAGATTCTCTCCCTTCAAAATATTTGGGAGTCCCCCTTACTGCTAAAACTCTTCATAAAAATATCTGGGAACCAGTGATTAACAAGATGCAGGATAAAATCAGAAATTGGACCTTCAGAGCTTTAAATTTAGCTAGCAGGTTAGTGCTCACAAAGGGAGTTTTAAAATTAATCCCAGTCTTTATGCTTTCAACACTCCCTATTCCAAAAGGAGTCTTACATCAATTCAGAACCATACAAAGAGAATTTCTCTGGGGGAAAGCAGAGAAAAATAGGAAATGGGCCTTAGTGGCATGGGAGAAGATTTGTAAACCTAAGATTCATGGAGGTTTGGGTTTATATGATCCAGAGGTTCTAAGCAGGGCTTTAGGAGCTAAGTTATGGTGGATATGGGTAAAAGAACCAAATGCACAATGGGCTAGAATATGGACAGAAAAATATGCTACCACTTGGGACAATAGCAATATTATAAGGATGTCAGGCGATATAAAGGGTTCATACATCTGGAATAAGGCTTGGGAAAATAAAGGCCTAGTTCAAAAATATAGTTTCTAGGAAATCAGAGAGGGAGACTTGGCACTTTTTTGGGAAGATAAATGGCAACAAGAACCAATAATTCTAAATGAGAAATTTCTGGACCTCAAAAGAGAAACTGATAACAAGGGGCTATCATAAGTCAAATATTTTTGGGACCAAAACAATGATGGAAGTAAATGGAGAAAGTGGACAAAAATGTTTTATGAGGAAGATAACCCCTTGAAAACTAAAGTCGAGGCTCTTATGAGGATACTGGAACAAAGAAAGATCTTAGTAACAGGAGGGCATGACCAATTAAGGTGGGGCAATAATAACAAAGGTACCTTTAATCTGAAGGAAGCTAAATGTAAACTCCTAGATCTGGACTCTCTGGCTCCGGATAGAGTATGGCAAGATCTTTGGAGGCATCAAGGATGGATGAAGGTTAAACTCTTCATGTGGCTTGTCTATCACAAGAGAATCCTGACATGGGATAATTAAAGGAAAAGGAGTATGCTGGGGCCTTCTAGATGCCAGCTCTGTGAGGCACAAGAAGAAACCATGGAACATCTCCTCAATAATTGCAACCTTACCTTTGGTTTATGGGATTATTTCACTAACATCTTCCAAAGAAGTGATAGGGACAGAGGGTGCATCTTCAACACATTCACCAAATGGAAAAAATATTATTCAGATAATGAGATTTTAAGTGCTGCCTGGGCTCTTACACCTACATTCATTATTTGGAATGTCTGGAAAGAAAGAAATCAGAGAATTTTCAAAAATGAGAAGAGATCCCTTAACTGTCTTTTAAAACAAACTTTGACACAACTTATAGAGACAGTGGGCACCATAGTTCGGTTTTCCCCTAACATTCCCCCCTCTACGGCTGACTTGAGAATTCTGGGTCTATTAGGAATGTAGGGGCTTTTGGCTCAGAACCCAGACATAAGATTTTTGGATAGGATAGCTAACTAGGTATTATGGCATCCTCCCCCTTTGGGCTTTCTGAAGTTCAACATATATGGAGCTTCTAAAGGCAACCCAGGCAATGCAGGCTTTGGAGGAGTGTTAAGGGATGAAAATGGAAAAATCCTGTCTTTATTCCATGGGAATTTAGGTAGGGCTACAAACAACATGGTTGAAGCCATGGCTATGGAGTAGTGTTTAGATCTCCTGGTTCAGGAAAACTGGTAGAAGCAGACTCGGAAATAATTATCAACTCGGTTAAAAAAATCATTTGGGGCTCAGAGCCGGAGAAGGTTTCAAATCACTAGAGGCTGATCCAGTTCTTCCAAAGGATACATCTCCATCTTAGAAGCATACGCACGGTCAGTTTCAATCACGTTCGAAGGCAGGCCAATAAGTTGGCTGATTTACTAGCTAATCAGGGAGTGGAATGTCCTATGTACAGGGAGATGTTAGGCAAACATAGGTGGTCATAGGATGGTTACATGGACTAGTGTGAAATCCAATCTGAAGAGGATATGATAGTTTACCAGAATAGAAACATGGAAGCTCTGTCCAATAATGTGGATGAATTGTGAGGTGTTTTTTTTCCCCTTCTCGAGTTTTTTCTCGTGCTGCTTGGAAGTGCTGCCACCAGAATAAAGGTGGAAGAGGATGAATTGGTTTGACCCTCGGGATCACCAACGATGGAAAATACGACAGGAGTGATGAAACGGTGTCAAACGATGATCGTTATATTCCTTTTATGCCATCTAAGGGAGGCTTCCAACTTGCAGAGTTGTTTCCGAATTATCGGAAGGTCCCCGGACGGGAAGCGATTTTTATTTTTTGGCAGCAATCACACTCCCAGTTCAACATGCGGTGCTGGGGTAGTTTTATTTACCACCCTCATCGCAAGTTTAAAAGTACCCATTTTGTTGGGAGCGATATGTTCCTTCGCCATAGGATCTGGCTAGATGAATCAACGGCTATGATCTGTCGTGTAGGTTAGTGGGGCTACAAGGTTAAAGGACGGAAGTCTCAAAGGAACGATATTTTCTTTTTCGTTGGATCATTTTGGTGGAAAAAATGGTTAGGATCAAGCATGCTTTTTGATGTTCCAAATGGTTTTGGCGGGAGTCATACTTTCCTGTTTGCGGGTATTTTTAAAGTTTCGTTGGGGTGTCTAGATTTTAGGTGCCTTTTGCGGGGGTGCAGTGTTATGGGAAGTCTTTCACCTAACATGCGATCCTTTTTCTCTTGATTGTAGTGCTCGTTAGAGACCCATGTTTCCTCATGGGTAGTTGTACGCTATGTAAATATTTTTCTGATTTAGTGATTATGAAGGCTCGACTCTTGCTCAAGAAAAAAGGATTTATGGGATATGAACCAATTGTAGACCAATTAATGACATCTGTAGTTTCACCATCTGGTTGGTTTACTTCTCCATTAGGATTATTTTCCCATGCTCAAATAAGTTCAATTTTCCTAGGTGCATTTGGAGGCCTTGCAGCAAAGGATGTTGTGTCACAATATTCTAAATCATCTTCACGGTCAAGAGCTCCTTCCAACATTGCAAAGTCTGTGTCATTGTCCATATCTAGTAGTATAATAGAATAATCATATGCGACACATTTGTTGTTTTTTTTTGCAAATCTTCTAGAACATGCATATCAATTTCTACACCTTCATAATATGGATCATTTTTAATCTTATAGAATAATTCATCTAGTACCTTCTGCCTTCTAATAGTGAAATCATAGCTTGATCCTTGCTGACCTTTTTTCACACAACTATCATTAAATCCAAGTCTTTGATATGTAGAAGTAATTCCTTGGCAACATCTTTGACATCTTGAGGAGAATTGATTATGTGTCCTCTATATTTGTATTGGCCACCTATTTAATGCATTACTTGCAAAAATTGGACACACTCGTGCTATCAACATTTCCTCAACTTGTGTAAACTTCCAAGGATAAAATGCTGCAACCCAGAATTCATTTGATTTTGTGATGAAAATATATGCTTATTACCCTCTCTCTTACATATTGTACACATTGGACCTGTGTTAGCAGTCACCACTTGAATGCCATGATATGACTCCTCACACACATGGCACAATTGAGGATGAGCTAAATTATCATTTCTTCCATGAAATATTTTATGTGCAGTAAGTTCATCTTCATATGAAACCATTGGCACATTGGACATCATTTGAAGTTCATCATTAAATTTATCTATTGGTTGATGATTTTTATGATTCATACCCACTAGTACATTGGACATTATTTCATGTTAATCATCACATTGCTCCATTCGTAGATGATTTTTGAGGTTCATACCTATAGAAGATAAAGGTTCAATTATTGTCCTTACATCATTGAGACCTCTTAAATGTCTTTCTTGATGTGATCTTACTTGTTCTCTATTTTGACTTTGGTGTTCTTATTTTTCATCTTCATTCATTCCTTCAAATTTCAAGCTTTTTCTTTCATATTTTTTTCGTTATTCTTCCCTTTCATCCTCATTCTACCTTTGTCGTTTTAGCATTTTTCTTTCACGACCCTTTCGTTTTTCTTCTTCTCAATCATCCACATTATTCCTTTGTCATTCCAACCTTTTTCTTTCTCGATACTTCCTTCATTATTCTTCCCTTTCATCGTTAGTCATTTGTTTCCTTCACAATCTTTGTTGCTCATTTGTTTCTATCCTTTTCTTCTCTATTTCCATATCAATTAGTTCTCTCATATGATTTGCAGCTTGTCTTATTGGTCTTTGTATACTTCTTATTTCTTCAATCTTGTTATTATTCATCTCTCTATTACAAGTATTCATTTTGTTATATTCTTGTGCAAAAAAAACAAACCTATAAGTTAACCATATATATATATATATATATATATATATATAGATGGATGAAACTTAAAATGAGACATCCAACCAAATTATATAAGTAATTTATATAATTGGGTTGTTCAAGTCGTTATGGATATGATTGTCATATTAAAAAATTAAAATTAAAATAACTCACTACTAAAATGTAAGGATGTAATTAATAAAGATTCGGTGATAAAGATGTAATTAATAAAACTAAAACTAAAACACATTAATCCCAAATCCATTAATAAAGTTAAGTCAAATCATTATCTCCAAATCCATTAATGAAATTAAATTAGAAATATTAAAAATAAAACCATGTACCAACCTTGATATTAATTCCATTAATGAATTCAAAACCCGAGAAAACATGAACTATAATTTTAGTACGAAGCTCTCAGAGAAATAGGTGAACATTTAAATGAAGATTAAATTATTTTGAACCAAGTATAGCCAAAGTTATTTCTAAACAAATTAAAGAAAAATAAAACATAGTTGTCCAGTCCCAGTATCCTCTTAATGTCCATTACGCTTAAAAACATGGGATAGCTGGAGGGAATTGACAACATCTAGTGGGCATTATGTTACACATACTTGTTGAAAAGAATAAAAGATGAAGAGACAAAATTTTCACCCAAAAGTTAGTTTCTAGGGGAAGTTCCTTTGAACAAATAGTGAATTATTAAAAGGGAGTCACCCAACACAATGAGAGAGCATACATGAAATTATTTGGCTAGAATAATGCATTGGAGCAAATAATATGCTTGTTCTTGATTATTTATCATCTTTTGAAAGCCCCATTAATACTCTGAAACTTTGATTCCCATGAATACTTTAAAACTTTCATTTCTTCAATGCGGTGAAAGACCCGCCTCCCTCCTACCATCCCTATTTTAAATTATTATTATTAATTGTAAAAAGAATTAAAATTTAAGTTAAACATATATAATCTTTTGAAAAAATGCAATAAGACTTTTAATATGACATTTTTTAATGTATCAGTTTAAGTAAAATGGAAGAATGTGTGTAGCTACTTTTGAGATGTGACTGCGGCTAAAAATATTATAGAATATTTCATGGTTGTAGCTACCATCCACCCAATAACCATATAAGGATATTGATAACTAATAATAGAGATGGATAATTGGATGTGGGAAAAAAATATCCCGAGGCATTGGAATTTTGTTAACTGATGTAATTTTAATTATGAAGTATAATTTTTTTACATGATTATTTTATTTCCTTATCAAGTTTACATCATGTAAAATGAACATTTTTTTCCAATGTTAGTAAAGCTAGTGTACTTCTTCTTGCAAATATTGATTTAAACAATTCATTTCATTGTATTACTTTTATTTGAAGTTTTTCCCCTCTATGTGTCATTGCACTGGGTCAACTAAATTCATTAATTTGGCTTTGAGGAGGGTATCTCTTCACAAATAAAAGCAACATAATTTTAACATTTAACTTTTAAATGGATAACAAGATAATGTAAAACATTTATAAAGAGAGGATTGTTAGGCCTCAAAATCTACAAGATGAGGAGCAAGCTACATACATCAAGTGAAGCATAGTGAAGGCATTATCAATGGGGGTGAATCTTTTATGCATGTCTTATACATATATTTCAAAGTTATGATCCCATATAGTTGGTTGGAATTCCTTTTAATTTGATCTCTCATATTATCTCATACAATTTACCCATTTATGCTAGCAACCATTCATAGTAGACATAGACACTAGCATACTTTCGAAAACTATAAAGACATGTTTTACATGACTGTACTCTCCTAAATGTTTGCAATCATTGTTTTGCATTTCTTAACTTCACTTTTCTAAACAAGTAATGTAATATTTCAACAAAACCCTATGTCATAGGGTTGCACATAAAGATAAGAATGGCAATGTTTCTCACTTTATTTAGAGGATCAATGATATACAAGTCATACTACCTTGGGGAGAGACTAACATTACACTGCACTTCAATAAAAATTCCCAATTCTTGTTCTACATTATAATAGAAAGACTACATTCTCTATTAAATTTTCAAAATAATTCATGAAGCACTCCAACAATAGCCATGTGTACAGTGATTACGCACACTCTGGGAAAAGGCTTAAACTTCATCCCTTCCCTTTTTCTTGTAATATTTTGATTGAGGTCTATGTGAACCTCCAACTACAAGAGTGGCTATTAACTTCGAGGGATTTGACTAGATTTGACCCTGTGACCTATGGTAGTAAAAAAAATATAAGTAGTAAGGTAGTGAGTATAAATTCATTGTGCAAAATAAAATCAAGAGAGCAAACGAAAATTTGATCACATTATTTCTAAATTTAATGAATGGTGAGATACTTAGATGATATTGAAGAAGCTTCAAAGGTTAGAGGGCAATAATAATAAAAGATGACGATACTGAGTAGAGAAGAAAGGAAATTAAAGCAAAGACACTTATCAATGTTTTTCATTTTTTATCAAAATTCTTGTTTTTTAATATGAATCAAACCTGGAATCATCATTTTTAAATTTTATTTTTTATTGTGCATTTCATAGGAGACACTGAGTATTTTTTTCTATCAGAGAAAGCTAACATGATAATTTCAAATGTCATAACAAATGTTTAACTGATGTATCTTGTCGAATGATAAATCCTTGAAAGGAAATTTCATAAGTGAAGGTTCATTTGTTAGGTATCTTTTGTGAGTTATGGATGTTCATGCCATTTGTTCAAACAAGGGGGAATACTTGAGGAGAGAGTCAAGGTATTTTGTCTCATGTGAAATCCTCTCAAGGTAATTTCGTAAGCGAAGGTTCATTTCTTAGGTATCTGTTGTGAGTTGTGGGAATTCATGCCATTTCTTGAAACAAGGGGGGAAAAAGAGGAGAGAGTTAAGATAGTTTGTGTCATTCTTCAATTTGTCTTTTTTGGTGTTGTCACAACTTGTGACTCTAAATGTGCATTAATGAAATTAATTTTAGTCATATATATTAACTAGAAACACACCAAGGGCTTGATTGGTTGCTTAAGTGGGGATGGTGATATCCTCCCAACCAGAGTTCAATTCCTGATAAGTGTATGTTTCATCCCATCAAACAATGTGGTTGTTCCAGCCATTTTGTTTATATCGATGTGCATTTTCTCTAAAGTTTGATACACTATCCCAAATACTTACACATGCTCATTGCTCGACCCTTAAATTATTGTAGAAGCATTTTCTTCTTCTACTTAACCTTTCTATGTTCCCAGTGATTGAAAGAGATATGGAGTTGATATGGTGTAATTTTTCATATGAAGAATAATATGAATGTTGATGTTTCCATGAACTGTTTTTTCTGTTAATTTATAAGTTCTCTTGTGTTGTTTATTTTCAATGTCCTAAGCAAATGTTCTCAAGTTAACACTAATGACTTGGTGTATAGAGAATGTTTGTACATCATATTTTTCTTTTTCTTAAATGGCTTTGTAAGTGAAGGGTTCTCTATGTGCTTTTTCCATTAGTAACATGTTTCCTTTTATTGACAACACTATGATATTCCTAATGATCTTCCTATCAAGTCATATGTGGGGAAAGAACTACGATCTTCCTATCATGTAATATGTGGGAAAACACTTTCTCTCCTATTAATGTCCCTTATTATATGTTGAATCATATGTCCATGAAATAGCACTAAGATTATTCATCTTTAGAGTCTCAAATTTTCTTTGTCATGTGACTGAAGCTGATGCAGTGATCAACAATAGAGTCCTTGGGCTAGAAGCTAGTTTTTCTTCATGCCCTTTTCCATTCATCTTTTACCTATTTACCAAATGTCCTTCCTATCATTCCTTCCACTAGTTTCACAAACACCAAGTTGATCATTATTGTTATGTAGTTACCTAGGTTCTTCTTCTCCCTTCCTTTGAAGATTAATATAATAAGACTTGTTGTCTAGTATGTTGGAACTTGAAAGGCCTTCCCATATCATTTTATTGAGTTTTTCTGATAGGCGTGGCTGATATATTCCTTCACTGATTTGAGGTGTTCTGCTTGGAGGCATTTGATATCCCTTTTTTTTCCCTGTAGCTATCCTTTTTATACCTTCTTCTAGTTCCTCTCTTGTCAAACATTCCCTTGTGGATGTACCAAAATTACAATGGATGCAAATATATTTATGAACCTTCAATTAGAATTCTCTTTCATGATAATACGATCATCCCATTCCATTCAATTATTTTATTAAACAATTTGTGGGATTTTATTTCATCCATATGAACATATCAAATCTTACCCCCAAGCAATGAAAGTATATGATCTTGAACCAAATTGTTAAATTTTATGGACTACTAATGGGCTACCTCTATTTGTTGTACTTCTTCCCAATTTCCCCATTCCTCATACCTTGCTCAATTTGCACAAAAGAAAGTTTATTCAATAATTTCTCATGATGCCATTGTTAAGTTAAGTGTTGAAGTTCTCTAAGGCGGTAACATAGAACAAAAAATTTATATACATATTCTACTAAACTTTAAACTCTTCTACAATTTAACAATTGTATCACACAAAATCTGAATGAAAAAAAAGGTTAACTTTAAGTACATAACATGTTGGCATCTTAAGTAGTGATCTTTTGAGAAAACTAATAGCATGAGTTGATAGTAAAGAATATGTTGGCTAAATATTAAGTATTATCTTCTAGGTTATGAGTAGATTAATAACATACATTAAAAGTAGGAATACCAATGATCCAGGTGGATTTTGGTGGCCACCCACCTATTCCACTTGGATCCTCACAATTGTTTCTTTCATTTTCCTTAATTGTAGCACAATTTACAATTTTTGGAAGTTTTTCGGGTCCTGAACTTCCGGAGCCATTTTGAGGCCCTAGATGATGTTTTTTGGAAAAATTCCTCACGCGGATGCTTCAACAATTTCGTCGATAGTTGTAGTCCTCAGAAAGATATTTCCAACAAGGCATCATACACATCAAACATAGATAATATGACCAAGTTACGACCCTGGGAAGTTGGTTGCCCAAATAACCCCAATGAGGCCCATAGACTCTTAGTGTTACATCTTCTCGAGTTAGAGTTTTAGTTGTTTAGGGTTTTTTTTTCTTATTGTCCAATAATAAAAGGGCCCTTGAGTCTCATTGTAACTTAGTTCAAAGGCATGTAGCCACCACATCTCTTATCAAAGATAAGCTACCAACGCCTGAGCTATCTTATTTCCATTCTGTTTGTAAGCATAGTTCAATATTTTTCTATTAATGAAATGAAGTTTTATTCTACTGCATCTCTATGTTTATGATTATATCTGTAAGTTGTAGCATTCTTGTTTAAGTTTGAATGAGTGGTATCAGTGCGGTCTTCTCTTTCTCTGTTTGTCTTTGCATGTCCCCAATGAGGTTAGGGTATAAGGATTTAGGGCCCGATCTGGTTGAACATATGAACCATTGTAGGATCAGCCTCACAAAACCCGATGACCTCCCATGGTGGAAGAAAATAAACATGAGGGGGTAGGAGATCCTTTCAAAATGTTGCTCAAGGAAGCCCTTGAGCGATAGAGGGATGCGATGATAGATAAATTTGCCCAGATCCTTCGACAGCTACCCACAGGCGATGCATATTCATCTGGAAGCCACTCTAGAGGTGCTACTCCTTTTAAGGTATAAGTTAACTTCGATTTTCCCATATTTGAAGGCCTGATAGATGCAGACATCGTAGATAAATGGTTAAATCTATTGGAAGGATATTTTTTAGTTCATGACTTTTCCAATTGGGAAAAGATTACTTTTGCACTTCTCAAAGTTGCCCCACATGTCAAGGATTCATGGGAATCCTACTGTGAACAAAAGGATGAGACTGAACCCTTATTGTTTTCAGCCACACCCACTTGGAAATATTTCTGAAACACGATCAAGGAACAGTATTACCCTGTCGAGAGCTATGAAGATAAATACATAAAGTGGACCACACTACAGTAGGGAAGGGACCAAGATGTGCCAGAGTTCACAAATACTTTCCATACCCTTCGCACGAAGTTGGGTATCAAGAATACTAAGTGGAATTTGGTGCTCAAGTACTAGGGCTTCTACACAAATACATCCAGGGCAAGATGGAGTTCCTAGACATCTCCTTGCTCGGTACGGCGTATTGGTACACTGTAAATATTGAGAAGAAGTTTAAACAGAAGAGATGAAAATTTGGATCTACGAATCCAAAGCAAGGAAAAGGTGCCCCTAAACCACAGAAAAAAGGCCTAGGTAGGGCTACCTAGGACAACCCATTGAATCCGCAAGAAAATAACAACACCATAAAGATGAAGAAGGACACAAAAAAATGGTGTGAGCTCCATAGAGCTCCACTCACAATACAAATGAGTGTCGGGCCAAGCAATAACTAGTGGCTGAGTTGAAGGCTTCTAAATCAGACGCATATTATGAATTTGAATTAGAACCTAATAAAGGAATTGACAAAGGGAAGTCGATCATTGATGTGGAGACTAGTGCAACCATGGCCACCATAAAGATCTAGAAAATTGAGCCCGAAGATCCATAGGAGGGGTGTCATGCGGAATGAGTTATATTTGCGGACAAATCTAACCTCCCTAGGAGTCTAAGACTCTCTAGTGACAAACAAACCAAACAAGAGCTATCCTTTTCTAGATACACATCATTCTACGAGAATTCAAATGTTTTCAATCTTACCTTAGGTCCAACGCTTGTTGTAGCAGTCTAGCCTTGCTGATCCGGATGAGCTCCTCCTTCACTTTCAGACCTGCATACACTAACAAAGCAAACGATTACATA
>APFE030450003.1:22005-33371 GCA_000404065.3 Pinus taeda | reverse complement strand
GTAGAGAGAACCTGCGTACCCAGAGATAAACATGTTTTCAAGTGACCTTCTCTCTTTTGAAGTTTTGACATGAAGAGCAGAGGTATGGGGCTTGACAAAGAGGACAATATGGCTATTGATGGGGCCATATAACTGCAGATAGTCAAGGTGACAAATTTCAGTGTAACAAGGGGGAACGCCTCTTCAATTCACATATGTGGGTGAAGGATTCTTCACTACAGTTCATTGTCGATAGTAGGATCCAAAAGAACCTCATTTCAGTAGAGGTAATGAAGCGGTTGATCCTAAAGACTACATCATCTCCACATTCATACACCATTGAGTGGCTTCACCAAGGAGGAGATCTTTGTGTCAATCAACAGTTCTGCCTTCCCTACAACATCAAGCCCTTCATAGATGAGGTACTGCGTGACGTTGCTCCTCTTGAATTTTTTGATGTATTTTTAGGAAAACCCTACTTGTGGAAGCAACATGATGTATATGATTGTAGACCTCATTCTGTGATTATTAATTTGGCCAATAAGTTGTACAGGATACCAAAGGTAGCCCCACCTTCCACCATCTCTTTGATCACTGTAAAGCAATGCAATAAGATCATTTCCCAGACAAGTAAATTTGTTTTTCTTATGATTCGGCCCCAAGGAAAGAAGAATGTTGTGGCAACAGCTTCCAAGTAGGTATCCTCTGCATAGCAGAAGTAGATGGACAAGGTCATGGAGGAGTACAAGGATATTTTTTCCTCACCCGCAAGGGTACCTCTGCACTGTCAAGTCAAGCACTCCATAGATTTGACCTCAAGTTTGTTGCTACCCAATGGACCAATATATTGATGCTCTGTTATGGAGAACAATGAGATCAAGAGGCATATTCAAGAACTCCTACAAAAAGGGCACATCATGCCAAGCTCATCACCGTGTGGGAGCCTGATTGTATTGGTATAGAAGAAGGATGGGACCTGGAGGCTCTGTATTGACTATTGGGTGTTGAGAAAGATCATTGTTTGGAATAGGTACCTAATCTCGAGAATTGATGACCTTCTGTACTAGCTAAAGGGGGTAAAATATTTCATTAAGATTGACTTGAAGTCAAGTTATCACAATGTGCCTATCGAACCCTTCGATGTGTGGAAGACTACCTTCAAATCCAAGGAGGGCCTTTTTGAATGGTTGGTCATGCCATTCGGGTTGATGAACACCCCTTAAACCTTCATGAGACTGATAGATGACATCTTGTGACCCTTCACCAATGCATTCATGGTGTTTTATTTAGATGACATCTTGATCTTGAACCAAAGTTGGGAATATCACCTCCACCATATTCGATAGGTCCTTCAACAACTTCAAAAACACAAGTTGTGTGATAACTTGGAGAAATGCAACTTTGGCCTAACCTAGGTTCAATATATAGGGTACATCATTGATGATTAGGGTGTACATATGGATCCATCCAAGATACAGGTCATTCAGGATTGGCTAGCCCCACCCATCCTAACAAAGCTCTATAGCTTTTTGGGTCTTGCTAATTTCTACCTTAGGTTCATGTTGGGGTTCTATCATATCACTTGGCCTTTGATTCAAGTCACCAAGGGTGGAGCAATAGAAAAGCTATTTTGGTTGGAAACCCAACAACAAGCATTCTTCGAGTTGAAGAATTGCCTCTATTCTACGCTAGTTCTCACAATACCAGACCTGCAACAACCATTTGAGATTGAGACAGATGCCTCTGACTATGCTATTGGTGTAGTTCTTACTCAGCACAGGCATCCAGTGGCTTACCACAATGAGACACTTTTAGACATAGTTGAAAAGTACCCCACTTACGAAAAAGAAATCTATTCCATTGTGACGGCCTACCATCAATGGAAACATTACATTCTGTGGAGGGAAACAGTCATCCACACAGACCACCGGCCTTTATAGTTCATACAGATGCAAGGAAAGTTCGAGAACAATGGCCATCGGAAATGGTCCACCTATCTGTAACAACTCCATTTGAACATTAAGTATAAGAATGACAACACCAATAATGTTGCTAATTTCCTTAGCTGACCACCAGTCATGGCTCTAATCACTGTTCTCGACTCTTGTGGGCATGAGACATCAGGGTGGCCACATCTTTACAAAAGTGATCCAAAATTCAGCAACATATACCAGACACTCCTAGAAGGGAAGAAAAATCTGAATTTTCACCTTCATGATGCACTGTTATGCCACTTGGGACACATCTATGTTCCTTCAAGTGATATTGCAAATATGATTTGGGAGGTGCACTACAATCAGGTTGTTGGATATTTCGAAGTAGAGAAAACAGTGTCGGTATTGCAAAAGTATTTTTATTGGCCAAAACTTTGTCAGGATGTTGGGAAGTACATTAGATCTTGCAACGTTTGTGTCATTTCCAAACCAACCATCAAGAATCAAGGCCTGTATACTCCTCTACCTACTCCTAGTCGGCCTTGGGAATTTGTCTCCATGATTATGTTGAGCCTTCCTTCTACTAAGCATGGCAAAGATTCTGTTTTCATGGTCGTCGACATATTCTCTAAGATGGCCATCATGGCAGCCTCCAAGAAGAGTATCATAGCAGAGGCCATTGCTAAGATCTTCTTTGAGAGAGTGTGGGTACACTTTTGAATCCCACAGTCTTTTATCTTAGATCGAGATAACAGATTCCTGAGTGCATTTTGGTCATGTCTTTGGTTGATGTTGGATACAAAGCTTACTAAGTCCATTACTTTCGATCCCCAAATTGATGGCTAGACAGAGGTTGTCAATAGGATGATCGTACACATTCTATGCACGTAAAACTCAAAGCATCCATGAAAATGGGATGAAAGTCTCCCCTATGTCCAACATAAATACAATAGAGCTCTCAAGAGCACAATAGGCCACAACCCCTTTTAGGTAGGGTTGGGATTTCAGCCATTATGACCCATTGATGTGGCCATACCATTTGCAGCCACTCAGGTAGATTCGGCTCACATGCAGTCTGAAGTTGAAAGGGCTATCAAATTCATTGAGTGCATTCAACACATCCACCAACAGGTCCATGATATATTGGACAGAGCTAATGCTAAGTACCAGAAACGCCATCATCAACATCGAGTGCTACACAAGTTCCAGGTGGGTAGCAAAGTTTGGCTATATTTGCAGAAGGAGCACCTTGCTGGAACCCACCGCAAGCTTCGCTCGCTCCGATATGGGCCATACAACATCACCCAGGTTGTCACTGATAATACATTTGAGATCAACATCCCACCATTCCTTGGTCTGCACCCAGTGTTCAATGTAGATTGCCTTCGGCCATACTTTCCACCATTGTTGGACGCTTTTGGCATTGCAAAAAAAATCACACCAACATAGCTCAACCTGGACTGCATGGAACATAGCACAATTGATCAGATCATGGACACACAGATCAAGAACACTTGGAAACAGAGGATACAACTATATCTAGTTGTCAAAGTAGGCCAACTCCTTCACGAAGGTAAATGGTTGACCAAGGACCAAGTTCAACAGAAGTTTCCTCATCTCATGGAGGAACTAAACACAATGGGGACTATTGCTTCCTAAGGGGGGGTGACTAATCTAGGTGGATATTGGTGGCCACCTGCCTATTCCACTTGGACCCTCACCATTGTTCCTTTCGGCTTTTCATTTTCCTTAATTGTAGCATGATTTACTATTTTTGGTAATTTTTTAGGTCCTAAAATTTCCAGAGCCATTTTGAGGCCCTAAATGATGTTTTTTTGGCAAAATTCCTCGAGCGCTTATTATTGCAATCCCATTGGAAGTTGTAGTCCTCATAAAGATCTTTTGAACAAGGTATCATACGTGTCATGCAGAGATAAAATGACCAAGTTACGACCTCGAGAAGTTGGTGTCGCGCACCAAATGGGGCTATCTTTCTATTTCATTTCCATCCCTCTCTTTGACCTTTTTGCACTTATTCACCTATGTTTACTATGCTAAATCCGCAAGGTAATTACCCCTTTCCTGTCTATTGGAATATTTTATTAATGAAGTAAAGTCACGGGTTTTTCCTACTCACAGCACTAAATCGTATGTTTGACC
This sequence comes from Pinus taeda, assembly GCA_000404065.3. Classification (NCBI taxonomy): domain Eukaryota; kingdom Viridiplantae; phylum Streptophyta; class Pinopsida; order Pinales; family Pinaceae; genus Pinus; species Pinus taeda. The sequence continues at coordinate 29,298 of APFE030450003.1, read as the reverse complement.
GCAACTTTAGGAGAACAGGTACCAATCTTGTAGCTTACCGCACCAGATCTGCAATTCACAGTAATGACGAGCCAGGAGGAAGCTGTGTAGCTGGAGTCACAGGTGCCTAAACCATTCTTGGACCACTCGCTGATCTTGTTTATCTCATGTTGGTGTCGTTCCAAAATAATGTATATTTCTGGGTATACGATACCAGGTTTTGCAAAAAGTTGTTGTTCTCCCTTGCTATGTATAAAAGACAAACCATTTCTGTAATTGGGGGAATCCCCATCGAGATTGTAATAGATATTTCCAGATTAATAAAATATCATCTCTTTTGCTACTCCATTCTTCATTATCTTTAACATATCCGTGATAAGAGAGATGGGCCCACTCTTCTGATCAGGTGCTGCATATTTCTGTGTGTGTTGTTTATTATTTCATAGTTGTTGTTACATCTTGTTAGTTCCTGTAATTTATTTTCCTGAATATTGTAGCTAGTTTAGTTTTATAACAATGGTTTGAATATTAACCATGAACCCTTGGTCAGTAAAGGATGGTAGCCTTGCCCCTGCATATACCTTGCGTGTTGCCTTGAAAGGACACACACTTGGATTGATAAATTAATGTAAGAAAAAGGGTGAATAGATTGTTCATACCTGGACCCCAACATTTTGGCGCCATTTTCATTGAGGCTAACAAGGTTCAAGACATGATCTAGACCTACTAGAGGGTCAATTTTTCGTCTTGGGGAGAGAACACATTTTCTCACTCTGCTTCAGGTCCTAAGCGTAGGTGTTCTTTCTACTTGTTTTATTTTCTTTCCTATTTTGATTGGGCTGACCTCTTGTCCTGGGAGGGAGGAGTCTTTTGATGCCCTTCTCCAGGCCCTGAGTTAGATTTATTTCTTTCAAATCCTTGTGTGTTTTAATTTTAGGAAATCCTAGCTTTTACCCTGAGGAGGGAGGAGTCTTTTGACGCCCTGATTTAGATCTGGGAGTATTATATCTTCTCAGAGGTGTGTATTTATTCTTGGTTCTTGTCCTGGGGAGGGAGGAATCCTTTGACGCCCTGCTATGGGCCCTGAACCCTAGATTCCTAGTTTTGTTAGCTATCTCTCTTTTTGTAAACTCTTTCGTCTTGGGGATGGAATGGTCCTTTGACACCTTACTTCAAGACTAGAGCATTGTAGATTGATACCAAGACCTTCTGTCATATAAACATTTGTATGAACACAAAACTAAATAATTGGGGTAGAGGAAGAGCCCCAAAGAGGGGAGGACCAGACTTGGGAAGAAAGACTTATATCCAGCAGATTATAACAAAAGTTGAATCAGAAGCATCCTCTTGCGTAGTCATGAGACCAGGTGCACGAAGAGTAAAATCCGAGGGACAATCAGTAGATCAAATACTGTTGTCTACAACATTCTTTAGCGATTTGACATAGCGGGCCCCTCCAGCAGTATACTTGACTAGGGGAACCTTATGCTGGAAATTGAAGGGGAAGAGGTCACAAGTAGAACATCAACAGGGTCAGGCCACTCCAACAAAGGAAAGGAGGTCGTAGCGGAGGGATCAAGTCATCAGGATGTAGGAGAAGGAAACAAAGGGGCACTTGCATCACCAAGGGACTAGGGAAGTGCTATCAAAGCAACTCAAAACCAAGTGGTGAGGAACCCTCAGCCATCTTCCATAGAGCCTGTTAAAATACCCAACAGTTATTGGAGGATATTTATGGCTCTTACAACCTCCACCATTGAGTTTCTGATCGTGGATCTAGGAGCTGGTGCGCCCATGAAGCCTATCCCATTAGTAGCCTTACCAAGCTTTCATGGGCTTGTTTCAGAAGACCCCGACACGTTTTTATTCGAATTTGACATAGTGTGCCGAGGGTATGACTACATGATAGATGCCCAGAAGTTAAAAAATTTTCCCTACTATATTAAAAGGGATAGCTCTGCGATGGTTCATGGGCCTTGAAGGAGGCTCTATTTCCACATGGGATGATATGCAGATAGAATTTCTGGAAAAATACCAGGATTACTACAAATCCTAGAACATCAAAGAGGAACTTTTTAAGTTCACACAAAAAGAAGACGAGAGCTTGGAAGATTGTGTGGAACAATTTAAGTACACATTATAGAGGTCAAGTCACTCTGACATAGATAAGGAGATTTTAAAAATTATCCTCCTTCAAGCCTTTCATGAAGACTCTTTGGAATTGTTGAACATCATAGGAAAGGGAGACATATTTAAGGAAAGCTTCAAGGTTATCTGCGAACTATGCATTCATTGCTTGAGGGGGCTTGCAAGAAACAGACAAGGGATTCACTCAATAAAGGTGTCTAGCGGGGGTGTTATGAAGGCAGAAATTGAAATCCTGCTAGACAACTTGAGAACTAATATACTCGGTACTTTGTCCACATAGATGGATACACTACAAGTAAAACAGAAGCAGCTGGAATTGGACAAGACCATGGCTATATTCTGCCCGAAGGAGAGGGAACGTCCATTGAACTCCATAGAGGAATGTACAATCTGTGAATTAAATCATGCAACAAGCTCATGCCCCTCATTTCCAGGCTTGAAAGCAGTGTTTCAAGGGACAGGGGAAGACACAAAGCAACTGTACCTCATGGGGTCTAGAAAGCCATGGTAGCCTCGACTACCAATGGGAAATCAAGGTATGTACTCAGACCCATCTCAATATTTAAGTAACTTCAATTTGAATCCTTAGTCCATGCCATATCCTCCCATGTCGCCACAATACCAGTTTCCACCTTGGTAGCAGTGGAACCCTCAAGTCGGTTTGAGTTCCCCATGGGCTCCAACCTAGTGAGGATCCTCTCCTAGGTAGTTTCCTTAGCTAATGCCACAACAGAAACTCCAACTGCCCTCTAATGTGCCTCCTGGTAGTCAACCTACCCGTCCGCATCTTCCAATCCAACCTAACCTGAATCCCAATAATAAGGAAGTTCATCAAATAGACACTCTTAACCTACCTTCGTATAGCATTTCCACTGCAAAGTTGTATGACATGAATTTGCAATTAGGATGGACAGTTGAGGTTCAACCTCCCCTAGTTATCATTGAACAACTTGATAGTGAAGGTAAGGAATCATAATTAATTAATAAAGAAATAAAAGAAATTGGTAGAAACCAGGCGCCTCCTGCAAAACAACATCAATCTGAACCACCTTATCTAAACAGACTGACTTTGAGTAAATCAAGCCCTCAAGATAAATTCGACTTATTAGGTGAATTACAAAAATTATTTGTCAAAATTCCCCTATTACAAGATATGAAGGATGTACCAATATATGCAAAGACTCTTAGGGAATATTGTTCAAAGAAGCCTATAGAGAAATCCAAAGATCCCCTTACTATTCATGTCATGGGAAAATTATTAGATTTTATGATGGGAAAGTCAATGCCTGTAAAGTATGGAGATCCAGGGAACCCAATTATGACAGTACAAATTAATGGGTTAGAAATTCTGAACATGCCGGTAGATCTGGGTGCTACCTTTAATCTTATCACCACTGAAACTAGGCATACATTAGGTCTTCGTAATTTGAAACATACACCTACAGTGTTAGAACTGGTAGATCGATCTACAATAAAACCAGTAGGGAAGTTAGAAGATGTAACAATTTCGGTGGATTCATGGCACTATCCCATAGATTTCCTTGTCTTACATATGCAATCTTTGGTTGGTGGCCATCCCCTGATTTTAGGGAGGCCATGGCTGGCTACCGCAAATGCTTACATTGGGTGTCGTTCAGGGCACATGGTTATTTCAAATGGACACAACACTAAGAATTTAGTGCTATATCCACCTGCAGAACCAAACCCATCAACAAAACCAACAAGTAGCAAGAAAATTTTATCCAGGAAGGAGCCTGAAATGGAAAATGACGAATTAAGACCAGTCCTTACTATTGGGCAGGCCCTCCAGTTAAAAATGGAATCAGAGGATGATGTAATCACCTCCTTTATGGATGATCCTTGCACCATTTTAGAGTCAAATCAACAAATTCTAGAATCCATCCTACGCTTTGAAACACAAGAAACTATTGAAACAATATAAGGATTAGAGGAGCTACCCGTAGATGCACCCCATGGAAATATCGTAGTGGAATTAGAACCAGGAAAGACAATGAACATTAATCCTAACCGGTCAGAATCCTAGAAGAAGCAACTTGTAGATGTCCTTCGGAAACATAAAGAAGCCTTGCATGGGATTACTCAGACATGAAGGGGATTCCTGCTAATTTATGTACTCATCATATATATATATATATATATATATATATATATATATATATATTATATATATATATATATATATATATATATATATATTATATATATAATATATTATATAGTAAGGAAGATTGACATCTTGTGAGACAACCTTAGAGAAGGATGAACCCTGCATTGAAAAAAGTTGTGAAAGAAGAACTTCAGAAATTACTGGACGTAGGTTTTATTTACCCCATTTCAAATAGCCAATGGGTTTCTCCATTAGTAATGGTCCCTAAGAAAAATGGTAAATGATGGATATGCATGGATTATAGAGAATTAAATAAGGCAACATAGAAAGATCATTTTCCTTTACCATTTATTGACCAGGTTTTGGACACATTGGCTGGAAAAAAGTTCTTCTCCTTACTAGATGGATTTAGTGGGTATAACCAGATCTAGATAGCTCCAGAAGACCAGGACAAAACCACTTTCACATGCCCCTGGGGAACATTCGCATACCGGGTCCTCCCTTTTGGCCTGTGTAATGCACCTACAATGTTCCGGAGGGAAATTTTGGGGATCTTCTCTAATTTGGTGGATGATAGTGTTGAAATTTACATGGATGACTTTACTCCATACAGGGATTCATTTGTAGAAGGGTTGAAAAATTTAGAGAAAGTTCTTGAAATTTCCATAAAGGCGCGTGTCTCCTTAAGTATGGTAAAATTCCATATGATGATGGACGAAGGAATTGTTCTGGGACATTTGCTCTCAGCTGAAGGAATCCAAATGGACCCAACTAAAATAGAGGTAATTCTGCACTTTACGATACCCAAAACACCCACATAGGTACAAAGCTTTATTGGTTGTGCTGGTTATTACAGGTGCTTTATAGAAAATTTTGCTAAAGTAGCACATCCACTTTTTCAATTGCTAACAAAAGATTCAGATTTTGTGTGGAAATATGAATGTGAGGTACCCTTCACGAAAATCAAGGAACTAGCCTATAGCGCTCTGATCCTTAGAGGGCCAAACTAGGCATTACCTTTTCATTTCACATGGATGCTTCCAAACAACGGTTGGTGCAGTATTAGGACAGCAAGAGGACAAGGTACCATATGTAATTTATTATGTTAGTAAGAATTTGGCCCCTGCTGAATTAAATTACATAGTGAATGAGAAAGAGTTCCTTGTTGTCATCTATGCCATCAATAAATTCTGACATTACATTACCAGGTATCCTACCTTCGTACATACTGATCATGCAGCTATCAGGTATTTAATTAATAAACCTGTTACCCCTGGTCGCATTACAAGATGGCTTTTGCTACTACAAAAATTTGACATTACTATACTAGATAAACTAGGGAAGGACAATGTGGTTGCAGATTTCCTGTCTAGGATAGAAAATGATGGTAAGAATACACCAATCGAAGATAATATTCCAAATGAACATCTTTTTGCAGTTTTTTCTAACGCTCCATGGTATGCAGATATTTCTAATTATCTTGCTACAGGGAAGGTGCCTTGTCATTTGTCATATAAGGATCAAAGGAAGATTATTCATCATAGTACCTGATATTCATGGATGGCAGGGTATCTCTTACATACAATGTTGAAAATGCAACAAGATGATGGAGCTTAGTGAAAAGAAATTACCTTCACTAAGTGGGCCCGCAAGATATTTTTGGAGCAAAGTCTATTTTTAGACTATGTCTATTTTTAGACATATGGATCATGGTCTATGAGTTGCAGGATGCTATTTATAGATGATTGGTAATGTTGGTAAAAATAGATGGACTTCTGTTTTTAGACATATGGGCGGAGTCTATTTTTAGACTGCCAGTCTAAATATAGAACAGTTGAATATTATTAGCTCTTAAGAATATTTGGACTATAAACATTATCTTATCCTCTTGCAGCACTTCAGTTCGAGCTACAAATGTGGCACATGCAACTGCCAAAAGGAAATACGCTTTTCTTATGGGTTAGTTGAGCTATTGCAAGAAGAAATTCAGTTAGAACTCAAGTGATTGAGTTTTGGTGGAGTTGATTGAGGAGTTGATGGAGTTGTGTTCAGTTTGAGTTAGTTGAACTAGTTGTATTTAGTCTAACTGACAAATAGACTAAGTGATGAGTGGTGTGAATTAATTATTAATTAATTCACTAATTATTAACTCATAAATCAACTAAATAATACATCAGTTAACTCAGTGCATGGACAGTTCAGTGGAGACAAGTGTTAGAGGTGAGTGAAAGGACAAGACAACTGTCAGTTGTGACTATAGTTGTGCATGAGATTTGCACAATCAATGGATTGAGATTGCCAATGAGGATTGCGTAGTGTAACACAAGGGAAATACGAGTTTGGATCAGCCATTCTCATCTATTCTCATGTAGGATTGCACAGTGGAGGCAGGCAAACAGTGGAGGAGATTTGAGCCAGTGACTTGATTCAGATCTAAGCTAGTTTGTGTGTAACAGGTGGAGATAGTACTGAGTACTTGCGAGGAGTATTGTACTATGTATTGTTACATGTTCTCAATCAATATAATATACAAATAGTTGGGGGTTTTCAGCTATATGCTTTCCCCATGATATATTGTGTTGATATGTGTGATTGATGTTTCAATGTGCGCATGCGATTGATGTTTTAATTCTACAAATTGGTGATCAACGTAGAGGAGGTTATGTATTATGCATGCATTCTGTAAATAGTGTATAATCAGGATAATCTCTATGAATAAGTGTCATATTATTCAAAATTTCTACATGGTATTAGAGCTGGTTGATTTGTAGAAAAAGTTATATAGGATATCAAAGCGAGGATTGATCATCAGATCTATTATTCAGAAAGTGACTACATTTTATTTCTTCAAGCAGAGTCTGTAATCAGGCTAGGTAGCCTCTGGATTCATCCTTCTTTTGGAAGTTGAGATATCTGGTGAATGCCCATACAGTCAATCTCTGTATGAGAAATACTTTGTTCTCACGAATTTTAGATCAGAAGCAGTTGAGTTTTGAGTTGGTGGAATGGCGCTCAAGGATAAAACTCAGAAACATTAA
>APFE030450003.1:902-20016 GCA_000404065.3 Pinus taeda | reverse complement strand
TTTTAGACATATGGGTGGAGTCTATTTTTAGACTGCCAGTCTAAATATAGAACAGTCGAATATTATTAGCTCTTAATAATATTTGGACTATAAACATTATCTTATCCTCTTGCATCACTTTAGTTCGAGCTACGTTTGCGGCACATGCAACTGCCAGAAGGAAATATACTTTTCTTATGGGTTAGTTGAGTTATTACATGAAGGAATTCAGTTAGAACTTAAGTGATTGAGTTTTGGAGGAGTTGATTAAGGAGTTGATGGAGTTGTGTTCAGTTTGACTTAGTTGAACTAGTTGTATTTAGTCTAACTGACAAATAGACTAAGTGATGAGTGGTGTGAATTAATTATTAATGAATTCACTAATTATTAACTCATAAATCAACTAAAGAATACATCAATTAACTCAGTGCATGGACAGTTCAGTGGAGACAAGTGTTAGAGGTCAGTGAAAGGGCAAGACAGCTATCAGTTGTGACTATAGTTGTGCATGAGATTTGCAAAATCAGTGGATTGAGATTGCCAATGAGGATTGCATAGTGTAACAAAAGGAAAATATGAGTTTGAATCAGCCATTATCATCTATTCTCATGCAGGATTGCGCAGTGGAGGCAGGCAAACAACGGAGGAGATTTGAGCCAGTGACTTGATTCAGATCTGAGCTAGTTTGTGTGTAAGAGGTGGATATAGTACTGAGTACTTGCGAGGAGTATTGTACTATGCATTGTTACATGTTATCAATCAATGTAATATACAGATAGTTAGGGGTTTTCAGCTGTATGCTTTCCTCGTGATATACTGTGTTGATATGTGTGATTGATGGTTCAATGTGTGCATGGGATTGATGTTTTAATTTTGCAAATTGATGATCAACGTAGAGGAGGTTATGTATTATGCATGCATTCTGTAAATAGTGTATAATCAGGATAATCTCTATGAATAAGTGTCATATTATTCAAAATTTCTACATACAGGGGTTGATCAACAGATTCGGCGTTGTGTGGCAAAGGATGACATCTATGAGATATTAAAGGTTGACCATGATGGACCCTATGGAGTACATTTTGCAGATAAGAGAACAGGCCACAAAGTGTTGCAAATGGGATACTATTATCCTTCCATCTTTTGTGATGCTTGGGATTATGTCCATAGATGTGATAGTGTCCAACGGATGGGACAACCTGAGAAAGTAGATGAAATGCCTCTACGACCCCAGATAGTCCTTGATCCTTTTGAGAAATGGGCCATCAATTTTGTTGGACATTTCAACCCACCTTCTCATCAGAAAACTTACATCTTGGTCTGCACTGATTATGTGACTAAATGGGTGGAAGCCAGAGCAGTCATGAGAGCAACAAAGAAAGTAGTGGTAGACTTTCCTTTTGAAGAAATCTTTGCTCGATATGGTACCCCAAGGGAAATTGTGTTAGATGGAGGAGCGCAGTTCACATCTCACATGATAGGGAAGATGATGCAGGAATATGGGGTTAAACACAGAGTGACAACCCCTTATCACCCCCAAGTGAATGGACAAGTAGAAAGCACGAACAAGATATTGGAAAATATATTGACAAAAACAATAGCAAGTCATCGCTGGGACTGGCCATAGAAACTTCCAGAAGCTTTATGGGCATATAGAACAACATGGTAGAACACAACTGGGTTTTCTCCATTTGAGTTAGTCTACGGTAAATCCCCCTTATTTACAGTAGAATTTGAGATTAGTACGCTCAGAACGGCTTTAGAAGTGGGTCTAGACCTATCAGAAGCACAGAAACACCGACTGGAACAACTGAATGAGTTGGACGAGATTCGATTAGTAGCTGTCCAAAAAACTATTTTTGTTCAACAACAAAGAATGAAATGGCATGATAAATTTATCAAGAGCAAGGTGTTTCATGTGGGGGATTGGGCATTACTTTATGACTCCCGATTTAAAGATTTCAAGGGAAAGCTTCGCACTCATTGGATGGGACCATATAAAGTGGATGCGGTGTTTGACAATGGAATGGTTAGACTAATTACAATAGACGGGAATCATAATTCGTTTTTAGTAAATGGACACTGTCTAAAGATATACCACCGTCTAGCCTCTAGAGATGACTTTGTCAAACATCTTTCTGATTCATATAGTTTAATGGTTGCTGGTATAAAGGATACTCTCACTCTACTCTCTCTCTCTCTCTCTCTCTCTCTCTCTCTCTCTCTATCTCTCTCTCGATATATATATATATATATATAATATAATATATATATATATATATATATATATATATAATATATATATATATATATATATATATATATATATATATATATATATATATAATAAAATAAATAAAATAATATTGTTATTAATTACTTGATTGTATTTTGCAGGAATATCAAAGGAATATGGCCAAGAGAACTGTAACACTCGGCGTTGTTACTCCATCAGTGCTGCTATTAAGCTGTCGCTGTTACTCCACCGGTGTTGTTACTCTGCTGGTGCTGTTACTCCACAACTTCTGTTACTCTGCCAGTGCCATTACTCCGCAACTACTGTTACTCTACCAGTGTTGTTACTCTGCAACTGCTGTTACTTCGTCGGTGCTTTTACTTCACAACTGCTATTACTCCATTGGTGCTGTTACTCTGTAACTGTTGTTACTTTGCCGATGTTGTTACTCTGTATCTATTATTAATCCACTGGTGTTGTTGCTCCGTAATTGTTGTTACCCCACCAGTGTTGTTACTCTGCCGTTGTTGTTACTCTGTCGTTGTTGTTACTCCCTGTTGCTATTACTCCATCGTTGTTGTTACTCCCTGTTGTTGTTACTCTGTTAGACATTTTGTTGTTACTCCACCACAAGGTAGGTCCCCATGTACATCTCCACTGAATTTTATGGATTTAATTAAAATATTCCAAAAAGACACCAATACGTACCGCAGATAGCCATAATTAAGTTGGGGGCGAACTTTCATAATAAATGATGGCATACCATGAAAATGCATTCATGTCACACGATCCACACTACACTAAATCTAATGATTACGATATTTTTTAATCATGACCTCGATGCATTGGAATGCATATTCATACGCAAAGAGTCATAACTAGTCACCTCCCCAACACATTACATTAAACCACTAAAAATATCCAACCGTATCGCCATAACTCGCCATCATTCTCTGAGATTTCTCAAATGTACCAAGTACTGTTCCATCTTTTTTCCCCGAGGTGACCATGAAATTATTAATGCTGCAAACGATTTGGATCCTTATCATTCTCCCCTACCAGCTAACTGTATTCATCATGTTGATCCCGCCTCTACAACGATGGGTGGACGGTCCGTGCAGCATGAACCAGAAGATACGACTAGGGTTTAAAACAATTAAGAGGTATGGCAGGTCTTTGAGAATGTAGGTTGGAATGTTTACTTTGATAGGTTCAGGGGGTCAAATGAGGAAATTGTAGTAGAATTCACACTCAACCTGGGAGAAGAAAGCTCTCGGGTTCGTGGGATAGAAGTCCCTATTATGGAGGAAGCCATTGTAGAATTTAGTGGGCTCCCTCAAAATGGACAGTGATGGTTTCCAAGGAGGACATCCCTCCCGAAGTTTCCCAAAACCTTTTTTTGCAAGCAGGAGAAAGTGTCACCCAAAAGGGTCAAGGATATGATCGAAACTCGTTACCGCATCCATGGGGAGGCGTAGCAGAGTTTGTCATAAAATATAAAATTGTGAGGGGAGATACTCCACTGTGTTCAAATATCATCTTTGAATACTAGCTGACCTCTTATTCCCTCAAGCAAAGGCCTTTTCATTAAATGTGTGTTATTTCTTACTGAGAAGTCTTCAATGGAAGGGACATTCTACTCAAAGGTCACGACAGGTGATGGTGGTCATTACCCACCATGTCTTGGTCTAGTTGTTGGTAATGAACGCAACTAAACGAATCCCGATCCCATGGGAATTGTTTCGATATTCCACAGAGGGAGAGATAGTAGCCACTGTGGCTGCCAAGGAAGATGAACCAAAACCAATGGAGGAAGAATATGCAGAAGGAAATGACTATGTCGACCAAGAGGAGCTGGAGGAGATGGAGACAAAAGCCAAAGATCTTGAAGAAGAGGCTGCTCCCCAAGAGCAAGTCACAATTTTGGAACCAATGGAAGATGCAGGAGTTGACATAGAAAGACCCACTAGTACCATGCCTGAGGCTATTCCACAAGAACCAACCTCGACCGTGTAGCTAGTAGAACAAATTGATAGCATGAAAACAACAGAGGAAGTACCACAGCAAGCAAGGACAGGAGAATTGGTCAATATTGCACAAGGACTTCCTGTCACCGTGGAGCCAATGGAGGAGGGCAACCCAAATGAAGAAGAGGTTGTGACCACCCCGACCATAGGACCAATGGAATAGGAGGAACTGGGGCAAGAAGATCTCAGAGCTAAGAAAACTATGGAACTTGTGGAGGAAGCTCTAGGGGAAATAGGGCATGAGGTCAGCGCTGCCCCACAAGAAGCAATGTCAACCTCGGGACCGAACACTAAAGATCCTTGCTAGTTCTCCTTTTTCTCTTCTATTCCAAGAGGAGCAAGGGTATCTCGTTCCCCTCGGCACACAGAAGAAGATCTCCCCATTCCTCTTGTTTTGAATTTATCACAAAGACCACAACCGGATGGGGTAGATGTTGCCCAGGTAACAAACACATTGGAGCTTGAAATGAGAGAAGAGGTAGAGGCCCCTGAGGCAGGGGAACCGGGAGGGGTTCCAGAAAACACATTAATAGGAGAACATCTCACAAGGACACCACCAGTCGTGGTGAGCACACAAGAAAGGGAAGTATCTATTAATAAAGAGGAGGGACCAAGCAAAGCAGTTCGATGAATGAGCGAGTGGTAAGGCTAGGCAAGAAGACCGTGAAGTAAGAAATAATCGAAGAATAACAGGAAGTGGAGAAAAACTTGACAGTCGGCATAACAGAAGCTGTCCTAGGGGATTTGCCTCTAGCTGCCAAGACTGAGGAATTTTTGGTTAAGCAAGAATGGATGGATCTATATGAACAACGAAGACTCCCTCTCAAACAAAGATACTAGCTGCAATTTAAAGAAACAATGTGGCTTAAGATGGAGGTCAGGAAACTAATGAAACAGGAACACAAATTGCAAAAGCGGATGAAGAAATACAAGCAACAGGCCAAAAATACCATTGCAACAGTAATAGAAGTAGAGACTCGGGTGGACCAAATAGCCACAACTTCTGCTACCACTCAAACAGACTCGGTTGAGCGACTGTTTAAAGAACGGGAATATGCCGTAATGGCCAAAGTGCAAACTTGGAAATCCACTATAGCTCGGTATCAAAGCGAGGTCAGAAGAACTCAGGAAAGAGCCTCCACAACCATTTTTGAATATGTGGAGCACATAGATGTCATGAGATTGAGGCATGCGAAGTAGCATCTCAAGATGGAGTAGCTAGAAAAGCAAGTGGCAGAGCTGAAAACTGATAAGGAGCAGATGTTTAACTTGGTGCAAGAGGTGATGGCATGTCGTCCCCATGCTTCTTGCTATTCTTTATTCTTGCATGAACGTTTTCTTTTATTTTGCATTGAGAGCATCAAGAATGAGATTAGTTATTAAATAGAGGATGGTGTATAATTCCTCCGCATAATGAGGAACCATGACGTGCCAAATCAGCATTTGATGTGTGAGTTTTACATGCATCAGTATCTAATGCGCATGGAAATAGAATTTAACTCAGTCCCATATGTGGGGGACATTCATTTAAGGGCTCTCACCTCTTACACTTTTAATCAGATCAGCTGGCAGAAGGCTTTTGATACATTTGAGTCCTATTAGGTTACAAAGCCATTTATAGTAAGAGGAGAACATGAAAGGTCAATCACCATGTTCACTAAACACAACACATTTTTGGGAATTGAGGGAAACAAGGAAAGAATGCTAAGGACACAAAAATGGTGCCTTGATCTTTGTGTCAAACAATTAGTCACATTTCAAGATGAAGCCCTTGATTTCCTTCAGAAAAGGTGGATGATGTCACCTACAGCTAACTGGAACAGGGAACCGTTTGGAGCATCAAATTTTGAATGAGCACTCACCAGAGTGCCCAGGTATGTGGCATGTGTCCAAACATGCGTGGTCTGGTGGATGGGAATCTGGTTCCAATTCCCCATCATCTGGTTGCTAGTGGAAAATCAAACCCCAACATATAATGTTCCAAGTGATTGGTGGAAGGAAGTTCTCCTCTCATAGGGTTTTAAAGTTCCAAGGACAGAGATGGCCAAAGAGTATGATCTCGCTCAACTCCAGGAAGCCAAAAGTTTGCAAAACCTAGACCTGCGGAGGTGGTGAACTACATGAGGACATGTAGAATGCTAGTTGGGGGGAGATGTCGGGCACCAAATCAGGCTATCTTTATGTTGCATTTCCATCCCTCTTTTTGACCTTTTTGCACTTATTCACCTATGTTTACTATGCTAAATCCGCAAGGTAATTACCCCTTTCCTGTCTATTGGAATATTTTAATAATGAAGTAAAGTCGTGGGGTTTTGCCTATTCAAAGCACTAAAACATATGTTTGACAACAGCTTCAAGGGAACAGGTACCAATCTTGCAGCTTACCGTAGTAGAACCGCAATTCACAGCAATGAACAACTAGGAGGAAGCTATGTAGCTGGAGTTGCAGATCCCTGAACCATTCTTGGACCATTCACTAATCTTGTTTATTTGATGTTGGTGTCGTTCTGAACTAATGTATATTTCTGGGTATATGATTACCAGGTTTTGGGGAAATATGTTGTTCTCCCTTGTTGTGTATAAAAGACAGGTTATTCCTGTAATTGGGGGACTCCCCATCGAGATTGTAATAGCTCTTTCCAAATTAATAAAATATCATCTCTTTTGTTGCTCCATTCTTCGTTGTGATTAACACAACCCTGATTAAAGAGCTAGGCCCACTCTTCTGATCAAGTGTTGCTTATTTCTGTGTGTGTTGTTTATTATTTCATAGTTGCTATTACAACTTGTTAATTCCTGTAATTTCTTTTCCTGAGTATTGTAGCTAGTTTAGTTTTACAGCAATGGTTTGAATATTAACCACAAACCCTTGGTCAGTAACATATGGTAACCTTGCCCTTGCATATACCTTATGCATTTCCTTGAAAGTATATGCACTCGGATTGATAAATTAATGTAGGAAAAAGGGTGAATAGATTGTTCATACATAGACCCCAACAGTTGGCTTCCCAACTAACCCCAACAGGGCCCATAAACTCTTAGTGTTACATCTCCTCGGGTTAGGGTTTTGGTTGTTTCGGGTTTTCTCTTAATGTTCAATAATAAAAAGGCCCTTGATCCTCATTGTAACTCAGTTCAGAGGCATGTGGTCACCACATCTCTTCTCAAAGATAAGCTATTGGTGTCCGAGCTATATTATTTCCATTCTGTTTGTAAGCATAGTTCAGTATTTTTCTATTAATGAAATGAAGTGTTTTTCTACCGCATCTCTGTGTTTATGATTATATCTGTAAGTTGTAGCATTTATTTTTAAGTTCGGATCAACCAACCATACATACCAGACCATTCACTTAACAAAAATGGGGAAAAAAAGGCATATTGAAGATGCATTACTGAAATGGAAAACATAACTATCAACATTTGAAATAGATTAATTCAAAGGAATATTGAATATGCATTATTGAAATTCAAAACAAAACTAACAACATTTGAAGTAGATTAATTCAATTTTGAACCATTCATGCCTACAAGTGATTAAATGTCTTGTTCTAGTCAAAGTATATTGTATCACTGAAATCCCACTTCAATGAATGAAATATTTTGTATCCATCATTAAATATATCTTAGTATGGTGTAGTCGTCAATATTATTTCCCTTGAAATATCAGTGATGGTTTGTAGAAACATGAAGTAGGTAGGAAGAAAAGAAAAATTCTTATTTAAGTTGAGTCGCATTTAATATAAAGTGGGTGCCAAGCTCCCCCAATTTCTTCCATTTTGATTTTCTTTGAGATTCTATTGTTATTTCTAGCATATCATAGAAATTATAGAAATAATAAGAACACAACAACTAACTAGATAGAGGTGCTCAATAAATAAATAAGAAATAAACAATTGTGTGCTTGGTTTCCTACACTAGGTGGCAGGAAAAATACATTTGCTTTGACAATGTTGTTGGGTACCAAATCTGCTACTTTTTCCCTCCATTTTTACCCTCTCTCTCTCACTCTGTATCATTTATATTCACTAATCACTCTAAATGCACAAGGTAAACCCTCTTCGATTGTCTTCCTGGAATGTTTAATTAATGAAGTAATAGTCATGGAGATTTTACCTACACGAGTTACTAATTCTGTCATTTCTATAGATTTGGTGGTCAAAGGTCACATATGCAAATCATAGAAGTAACTTCGAGCTTACATCACCATTGCAGCAATGTTGTAATAACATAACAAGAACTAGGCCTATTCCAGACATTTCTTGTTCTCCCTCTTAGCAACTAGTTTGGCTGTTTCAACAACTACATATTTGTAGACATTCGCTGCCAGATTTAGAGAACTATTTTCTCTGAATATTTGTATGAGAAGGGTTTCAATGCTGTGAATTGGGTTAGCCATGCAAGGGACTAAGATTGTAACAAAAGACTGTTAATTAACTAAATGCATGTTATTTTTTTGATCTCTCTATAAGTTGTGAATCCACCACAACCCTGGTCAGAGAGTTGGGCCCACTCTTCTGATCAGGTGCTGCGTTATTTCTGTGTGTTGTTAATTAATTCTTATTTACTGTCACAATATTCCTTTAATTAATTTAGTTATTGAATCTTGGATTGGTGATTGGATTGTGTCATTGCTACCTGCATATACTTTGTGTGTTACCTTGAAATAAAATATGCACCCATATTGATAAATTAAATGTTGAAAAGGGTTGAATAGTTATTCGCACTTGGACACCAACATTTTGGCACCGTTTCCAAGGAGGCTAACAAGGTGCAAGAGCACGATCCACATTGATCTACGGATCAATCTCTCATATTAGGGAGGGAATTTGTTACCCTACTCTAAGTCCTAAGTGTAGTGTTATGTTTTCATTCCTTTCCAATTTCTTTCCATTTTGCTAATTTCCTAGAAACCAATCTCTCGTTCTGGGGAGGGAATTGTTACCCTACTCCAGATCCTGAGCCCTAGTTCTTTTTCTTTGGTTTTTCTTTTTCATTTTATTTTTTATTTTTATATGGGGGCTACTCTCTTGTCCTCAAGAGGGAAAGAGTTTTCTCACCCTGCTCCATGTCCTAAGCTTTAGTTTTCTTTCTGCTAGTTTATTGTTTTCGAATCATCCTCTCGTCCTGGGGAGGGAAAAGAGTTTTTTTACCCCGCTCCATGTCTTGAGCTATGAAATTTGTATTGTTTTATTTCCAATAAATGTATGAACAAGGGTTTGAATAAAAGGGGAAGAGGAGGACCCCAAAGGAAAGGAAGGAAGGATTTGGGGAGGAATACCTATATCCAAGAGATTATCGCAAGCGTTGCATCATAAGCCTCTTTGCAAGCTACTGCTAGGGTGAAAGTTCACACAAAATCTGAAGGGAATTCTACGAAACAACCTCTACAACCTCCAGGGGTGGAAGTATCCCTTTCAATAGCCACAGGAGAAGTAGGAAGCAGGCCATCAGAGAAATTAGAAACACCTCCTCTAGTATTAAATAGGAAGGAAGTGGCTAGTAGAGGGTCAGAAGAAGATATCCACCCAAGGACATAAGGAAACCTTAGAGGATTTTCTTCATGTCATGATATAGGGAGTGTTGTTAAACTTCCACAACCATTAGTTGTTACACAACAAGAACCTTTTGAAGTTCCAAGTGAGTATTGGAAGATATTTATGGCACCTGCAACATCTTCAATTGAATTCCCAATTGGGAAAATCATGGGTGATGCACCAATGAAGCCTATTCCACTGACCACACTGCCAAACTTCGATGGGATTTCCATGGAAGATCCAAAGACGTTCTAGTTATAGTTCGATATCTTTTGCAGAGGGTATGACTATGTCAATGATGCTCAAAAGGTGAAATGTTTTCCTGCTACATTAAAAGGGACAATGTTGCGATGGTTTATGGGTCTAGGAGGAAAATCCATCTCTACCTGGGATGAAATGAAGAAGGCCTTCCTCAAAAAATATTAGGATTATTGTAAATCCTGATAAATTAAGGAAGAAATTTTCAAATTTATGCAGAAGGAGGATGAAAATATGGAGGACTTTGTGGAGCATTTTAAGTACACTCTCTAGAGGTCTCGCCACAGTGACCTGGATAAGGATATTTTGAAAATTATTTTTCTTTGGGCCTTGAGGGGAGAATATTTGGAGTCGTAAACATAGTAGGTAAAGGGGATATATCTAAAGAAAATTTTGACAGAATCTGCGAATTCTGTATTCAATGTTCAAGGGGAGATGCAAGTAATAAATAGGGAATCCAAACTTTCAAAGCATTGAGAGGGGGGATCAAAAAAGTAAAAATCAAGAACCTATTGGATAACTTGAAAACTAATATCCTAAGCACATTATCCTCCCAAATGAACACATTACATGTAAAGTAGAAGTAGATGGAGTTGGAAAGAACCATGGCTATTTTTTGCCCTTGGTGTAGAAACAAACATGAGTGTCCACTACACACTATAGAGACGTGCTATTTGTGAATAGAGTCACTCCACCGATGCATGCCCATCTCTTCTAGCACTAAAGGTAGTATTTCAAGGGACAAATGAAGAACCATATCAGCTATGCTTTATGGGGTCTAAGAAACCATGGCAACCACGATCATTAGGATTAAATCCAGGTATGTCTCAAGATCCTTTTTCAATATTATAATATGAATCCTCAGTCTGTTCCATTTTGGACTCAATATTATCAATACCCACCTTGGAAACCATGGTGTCCTCAAACTAATTCAAGTTATTCATTGTCTCAAAGTTGGCGTAGTCTTGTTCCTCTTGCTGCTCAATTTCGTCAACCTACACAGTGGCAACAATTACAACTGCCGTCAAATGTTTCCTCCATTAATCCTCCTCTTTGACCTCAACTTCCCTTTCAGCCAAATCCAAATCCAAACAACAAGGGTGCTCAACAAGAAGACACCCTCAACCTTCCTTCATATAGCATTACTACCACATGGTTTAATGAGATAAGTCTGTGATATCGCTAGGTAGTAAATGCTCCTACATCGCCTATTATTGTTCAACATCTTGATGATGAGAATCCAAAATAACAAGCAGTCAGGGATGAGACAACCCAACCATTTGTGGAACATTCTCCTTCTCATTTGATTGTTACTTAGGCATGTCAAACCATTCCTCCTTATCCAGAATGACTAGCCTTGAGTAAACAGATCCCTCAACTGGAATTTGATATTCTAGGAGAATTGCAGAATCTGTTTGTAAAAATCCCCCTGCTTCAGGCCATGAAATATGTACCTATTTATGCTAAAACTATCAAAGAATATTGTTCTAAGAGACCTAGGAAAGAAAACAAAATATCCACTTACAATTCATGTTATGGGGAGATTATCTGACATTATGCTAGGAAAGGCTATGCTTGTAAATTATGGGGATCCTAGGAACCCAATTCTAACAATCCAGATTAATGGGGTAGATATTCTAAATGTACTAGTAGATTTTCACACTGCAATTAATGTAATTAATTATGAAACCATGCTTACATTGGGATTGCGTGATCTTAATCCTACCCCTATAGTCTTAGAACAAGCTGATAAATCTATAATAAGATCAAAAGGGAAATTGGAAAACATAGCGATTTTAGTGGATTCTTGGCTATATCTTGTTGATCTCCTAATCTTGCATACACAGTCCCTAGCTGGTGGTCATCCCCTTATTTTAGAACGATGTTGGCTTACAACCGCTAATGATTATATTGGGTGTCAGTCAGGAAACATGATAATTTCTAATTGGGAAAATATGCAAAAACTTATTATGTATCCCCCTGGAGAACCAAGCTCGCAGAAAAAGTCAAAACATAACTCTTTGTCTTTGGATGGGATTGAAACTGAATAGCAGGAACTCTTGCCAGTGCTTACCATGGGGCAAGCCCTCTTCTTTAAGAACGAGAGAGAGGATGACACCATCAACACTTTTATTAGTAGCCTTCATGTTGTTCCTTATCCAACTAAGCAGTTTTTGGAATCTATCATGAGTTGTGAAACGTAGGAAACTATCGGATCAGAAACCGGAAACGAATACATTCTTGTAACAACATTCTATGATTGAGCTGGGGAAGACACTGAATATCAACTCGAATCTTTCACTGGCCCAGATTGAATAGCTCCTGAAGATCCTTCAAGAACAGAAAGAAGCTTTCACTTGGGATTATACTGATATTAAAGGTATCCCTACCGATTTGTGTACTCATCATATTTACATCAAAGAATATTGTCGACCTATGAGACAACCTCAAAGAAGGATGAACCCTGCCTTGAAAAACATCGTCAAAGAGGAGCTCTAGAAGTTATTGGATGGAGGATTTATTTACCCAATCTCAGACAACTAGTGGGTATCTATGGTGGTCATTGTTCCTAAAAAGAATGGTAAATGGTAGATTTTTGTAGACTTTAGGGAGCTGAAAAAAGAAACCTTGAAAGATCATTTTCCTCTACCATTTATCGACCAAGTCCTTGATACCCTGGCCGAGAATTTTTTTTCCTTTTTCTTAGATGGGTTTAGTAGGTATAACCAAATCCAAATAGCTCATGAGGATCAGGACAAAACCACCTTTACATGCCCTTGGGGAACGTTCGCTTACCAATTCCTTCTGTTTGGTCTTTGTAATGTGCCTTCTACCTTTCTAAGGGAAATACTGGGGATTTTTTCTGATTTACTCGATGACAGTATTGAAATATATATGGATGATTTCACACCATATGGAGGGTCATTTGAAGAAGGATTGGAAAACTTGGAGAAACTCCTTAAAAGGTGTAAACAAATGCATGTGTCACACGGAATGAGTCGAGGTTGCGGAAAAGATCGACCTTCCTAGTATCTAAAGATATCTAGTGACAATCAAGCCAATCAAAAACTATAATTATCTAAATATGCAATTAAAAACAAAGGAAAACAAGTGTTTTAGGCCTACCTTGGGTCTAATGCAAGTTTGTGGAAGCCTCGCTCCCTTGTTCCAAATGAGCTTCCTTGAAGTAAGTCTGCAAACAAAAACAAGCAAACAAATTAAATAACACCTAAAAAGCCAATGTCATAAAGCATATTCATCATAATGATCAAGGAGATTGTGAAACAAACCACATAAGACAATTTGTTGAGAAAAATGAATCTGATTGTATTGATTCAAATCAAAGAAGAACTTTACAACTTGTGCCTTGATGTTGTACAAGCTCCTCCCAGGGTCCGACAATAAGTCTCCTCTACTTTGACAAGTTTCACTCACTTCCCAATGAAACCAAAAGGTATGTGATCTCCCCTCTCAAGTTTAACTAGGAAGTCCCAATTCCATCGGCATTTACCCTCAGAAATGTTCAGCTTCTAACCTCTCCAGCAACTGACCCAATGCCTTAATTTATAGTGCAATGGAGGGAAGTTACTAGGTCCTCCTTCAAAGGGATAAAGCCCTCCTTCAAAGGGATAGCTCCTCCTATCAAGGGATTAGCTCCTTCTCTTTTGGGATGCATGAACCACCTTGGAGCGAACAATCCACGTCAAAATTCCTTCTAGAATCATCTAGAATTAACCCAAGGTGAGTTTTTTAGAATAAACTTGCGCCTTTTTTACTTTTACAGGGGTACACACCCACTCCTTTATAGACATAGCATGCAGATACACAGGTAATATGAACAAAGAGTGCGGGCCTGCAGGCAAAAGTGAGAGAAAGTGAGGAACCAGAGCTTTATTGATTTTTAATGTCTTTCTCTCATTTGAAAAGCTTGACATGAAGAGCTGAGGTCTGAGACTTGCTTAGGAGGACAGTATAAGTGATGATAGACCCATACTGATTGCAAATAGTCATGGTGACGATATTTTTGTGTAACAGATTACCCCCTAAAGTGCGAAGTCTGTAGTAGATGAGGATTTCATTTATCATTTAGGAAGAGTGGAGTACTTTATCATTTTGAGGATCATCTTGTGGAGAGCCCGGTTGGAACCTGTAAAAACATTCAATGCAAAATATATATATGAGATCATATCATCGCTAAGGTAGGCATTCCCATACTTAGATCAAAACTAACTAGAAAACTAACTACTGCTCTGATATAGGAATGATCTTGCAATACATCACAAGTATAGACACATGTAGACACAGTATGGATGCAGCCATCTATTTATGAATAGTCTACAATATAATGAATACAAAATTCCTCGTAGCCTGGATGGTGGAAACTAGATCTAGGGTCTTCATTTCTACTTCCCGAAATAGTACTATTCTATCCATGCGAATGAATGTGTCGAAGTCGAACATGGTAGAAACCACTTGATTACCAGTCAATGATGTAAACTGTTAACAAGTGTGAGAGAAACCACCAATAATGACAATGGCTCTCAAAGTACTTAGTAAAATCCATGAGATGTGATTAGATGTGTCAATTTCGAACATGTCATAGAATCCTTCGATCGAAGGTCAATGATGCAACCTATCGTCAAAGGCGAGATACCCGCCATTGAGGCATGCAGATCCTAAGGTATTGGCGATTTCTAGATCATCTTTCTAGATAAAGAGCTGAAGTCGATAAAAAGCGATCCGTTGTAGCCAAGCCCACAACACGAAACCATAGATCAAGTTTGAATAAATTTAGTTGCAAGGACTAACTCAGGGATGGTCAAGATGGATGACAGATATTTTGCAGATGAATGGCTTATTTTCACTGACCTCTTGAACACATAATGACACAGCAGATGGTTTGGTGACAATTGACCCAAAGTTAATACTCAGAAACTGGCTGAAGACTTTCAATGTGGTTTGATCAACTGTTAGGCAAAGGATTTCCCAACCCAGGTGAATGAAAGTGTCATGTTCAAGAGTGGTTACAAAGTATGACAAACAGGTTCATTTTTCTATCTTTTCCCCCACCATTTCTGGCAAGTACCTCTTTATTTTTTTTTACAAGCTTGAGGAGGATAACATGTGCTTGATTATAAGCTCATCCTTCGGATGAGTCCAACTTAGTTTAAATTTGAACCCTAAGAAGGAGTGGTCTGTTCCTATTTGTAATTGAACAGGTCCTTTACTGTCGAAATTTAACGAGTCCAGTATAGGAGAAACTCAACATTTTTCAATTTTAGAGAGTCTGAAAAAACTTAAGAAGACTCCAGGGTTGACCTTTTTCATAAATTTGTGTCTCCCAAGCCCGAAAAAGTATAAAATAATACTTCAGAGAACCGCTTGATCTTTTACGACCAAGGATTACTTTTCGTAATTAGTGCCTCTGATCCAAAAAAGTAAAAAAGCGATCAACGACACGTCATTTTATGACCAATATCGAATTTGAAACGACAAAAACCCGACAATATTTTCGTGTTTTTACGGTCAGAAAAGGGCTGTAAGAGAACCGTCTTTTTAGATCCGTTTTAACGAGCTTAAAAAGAAAAACTCAACAATATTTTCATGTTTTAGGAGTCAGAAAAGAGCTTAAAGGTGACTAATATTCTTTCGTTGAAAATGACCGATTACGCCTGAAAAATCCGTTATCCTAAACAAAAACTCAAACATTATTTATACTTGTTTAAAAATGCGTAAAAATGTCGCAAAAAACACCTTTTCAAAGTGAAAAATAAACAAATTTAGAATTTATTTACTCAAAAAACTTATAAAAAAGACTTTTTACCATTCATTTTTACCGTTTGATGTTTGGGTGAGAAAAAAGGGCTTTTGACCAGAAACTTCCCGTGAAGATTGCGGAAAATCCATCCGTCGGAATCGAACGCCGTCTCCTCTAGGTAATCCACATCATCCTATTCTTCATTTCTATCTGTTTGAAATTATTTTTTAGGGGTTGATTTTTATTTTTAGGAGGTTTTTAGGTTTCGAAACCCGCGCTCGAGGGCCCATGGGTTTACCACATGGGACCCGCGTACCCCGAATTTTTTGCAATGGGGAAAAAGTCGGGGGTACGCACCTACCGTGAAGGCAAGGTGCGGGCCCCACACATTGTCCCTAACAAGGGGGTGCATACCTCGCGCAAAGGTTTGTAAAAACCTAACTAACTCAAAAATTACCCAAAGAAATCAATTTTATGCATTCTAATTCGCCTGTTTACTTGGATGTAGGATAAACATCATGCTTGATTGGCGAGAATGGGAGCATGACGATGTGGACCTCGCCACGATGAATCATCAACCTTCGATTGATGCATTTAAGGCATGTGGCTTATACAAATTCTGGGCCATACCTGCATGAGGGCCCAGGTGGACTTTTTGCCGTGGCTGGTTGATAGATGGAGTATACAAGACCAGTGCTTCTTTATTGGTGGGCACCAGCTCGAAATCAAGCCAGCAGATATATACTTTTTGACTGGTTTGCCCAGGAGGGGTGAACATTTGACTCTATTCGGGGCCAGAGCAGGTGGCCAGTCTGTCGAGAGCCTCCGACTAGAGTATTGCAACGTCCAGAACCATGACAAAGGGATAGATATCAAAACCATATCCCGTCCTGAACTCATGGTTATTGGATTTACAGTTACCAAAGTCTGTGGTAGTGCAACGCTACACATAGCCACTAGATCCCAGATGTGGATGGAATTCGATTGCTTTCGAGGCACCATTTTCAACTGGTGCGATGCTATGTTGGCCAATGTGAAGGGCCAACTGACCAGGGCCAAAAACGGACAAGTAAAGACTTTTGGATATGGTGCTATAGTTGTGAGTTTTGGTCTGGAGAGGGTTTCGATGTTGATCCCGCAGCACCTCAATGTTGGAGTTGGGCTTCCTCGAGAGCCCAAACTGATGCGATGGGTTGCAGTTATGGCCCATCATCCTGATGAGGGGACCAAGGTGGTTCGGTTCAAACATGAGTATTTCCAATGGTTGGAGAACCAAGTTTTTTCTATCCAGGACTTTCCTTATGCTGGGGTTGTTTTTCGTGGGGACCCAAACATGGCTCTTCCACCAGGAGAGCAATGGGATGACTCAGGTAAAATCATTTTCAACATTTTCCTAATTTATTTTTTTTTGTTTTTATATCGTCCCAAAACTAATAGTAAAAGTTTGAAATGCAGATGTGGACCCACGGTGACCAGCCTCTCTCTGGCCTTATGAGAGGAAACAACCAGTTGCACCGGCTCCAACCCCACAGGACGAATCAACAGAGACTTTTGCCGAGTTGGAGAGCCATCTAGAGCGCCTGACAAGAGACATTCCGGAGACCAGCATAGATGACATCCCTCGTCGACTTCAGCGCTATGTGATTGGGGTCCTAGGACCTTTTAGGAGGTTCCTTTGTAAGGTGGCCCGTGCAGTGGTTTCATATCGAGATCATCACCAGTGATGGGATGATCGCCTATTATAGTCACATATGACATTTTTGCTTTTTATACTTATCATTTTTTCCGATCATAAGGTGTTTTTCAACCTATGATCGAGGACGATGTATATTTTGACACACTCCTATGTTATATGATATCATTATTACTGGCTTATCTTGTTAAACATGTTATGGAATGTTTTTAAATTTACTTGTATGATTATTGCACATGTCTATTTAACATTTGAGAAGCAATTGCATCTGCTAATGTATTTAAAGATCTTGGAATACGCTGATATTCAATATAGTCAAATTCACGTTCCAAGAGATGCACTCTCAAAAATAATCTCAATAATACTGGATTTCTAATTGCGTAGACTCTATTAAGCTGTAATACAACGAGTTCAAAATCTAACCTCACTATCAAACTCTGAATCCCAAATGAAATAGATTCAGATAATAACTCAATCACTACACTATACTTTGCAATGTTGTTTTTTGTTTGACCGAGGCTTACCCCATGCATAGATACCAACTCATCACAGGGCGAATAGATAACCCAAGTTGCAGAAGAAATATTCCGTGTATTATGACAAGCACCATAAGCTAAACCAATGTACATTTGGAGAGGCGTCGACATCTGCGACATCAAAAGTAAAACCAAGATAAGTGGGAATAACGACGAAAAAAACTCTCTAAGCTAAGCACACTTTTTAATCTAAAACACACCAGCTAGAAGGAAAACTAACCTAACTAAAAATATCCACACTCATTTTAAGCATAATACCTCTTCAGGTAAAGACCATTTCTGGGTTTACCTAAAGAGACCCCGTCAAAGTCTACCAATTCATAGGCCCCTTTCGCTAGCTTTCGCTTGACAACATAGGGACCATGCCACATAGGAACGAATTTTCCAGCGCCTAATTTATCATTTGCTTGATCGTACAATAAGACTAGATCTCCTTCCGAAAAATTTCGAGGGGTCACATTTCGATCATACTGGGTTTTAATATGTTTTTGCATGAGATCCAATCACTAATGCCGCATTGCGTCGATTCTCATCTAGTTGAGCCAAGTATAGCAAATGTCTTTCCTCTTCGGAAGTGGCTGGAAGTAACTCGATGGCCATTCGCAATGACGGGATTTCGCACTCAATAGGTAACACAACTTCCAAACCATAAACTAGTTGGAAAGGAGTGAAACCTGTCGATGTTTTTACTAAGGTTCAATACGCCCAAAGCGCTGAAAATAGCATGTTATGCCAATTCGACCGATGAATCCCAATGATTCGTCAAATCATGATGACTAGAACTTTGTTGATGGCTTCAACCAGGCCATTAGCTTGTGGATAATAACGAGTTGAACTATCATGATGCAAACCAAGCCGGCCTGTAAGTTCAATCATCATAACGTTTTGAAAATGACGCCCATGATCAGTGATAATCGCTTGTGGAACACCAAACCTAGCAATTATATGATTGAATATGAAAATCGTAGCTGTTTTTCCATCTGCCTCAAATGTAGGCATCGCCTCGGCCCACTTGGTAAAATAATCTACTGCAAGGATAATATACGCATGCCCCCCGGCCGAGTGAGGGTTACATGTAATAAAATCGATACCC
>APFE030449999.1:0-10407 GCA_000404065.3 Pinus taeda | reverse complement strand
TATTATTTATCAACCTTGACTTATAGTGAATTTGGGAATTCTGAATTTTTTTTTTTTTTTTTTCAATTTAAAATAAATTTCATAAGATTTGAATTGACATTTTATAGATATCTATAGTGTTCATTTCAACAAATACTATCCTTTCATATCTTGAACAACCGTTATATAGAGAGATAAATCTTTTCTCTTTCTTTCCAACTCATACATGGTCTCCATCTCATCTCCTCTTTCTTTGGTCTTAAGTATAGTTTTAAAATAAAATTGGTTGGTCTCATTGTCCAAAAACAACACAAGTATATTTAAAGGCTAACCTTTTTTTTTTTAATTCTCCACTCAATATTTTTAGATTTTCATTTTCTTTTAATTCTTGTTTTTTTTTGCATTGTTTTACTACATGTATTATTATTATTATTATTATTATTCAGCCTTAACTTATCTTAAATTTGTGAATTCTTAACTTTCTTTTCAAAATTTGGACTAAGTTTCACATTATTTTGAACGAGATTCATTTGAAATTTATGAATCAATAGAAACTAAAATTAAGGTTGAAGTTGCAACTCAAATCTATTAGCTTCTTTGGTAACATATGAAGGGTGGTATGTGTAACACCCCCAAATGCATGAAATTACTTAGGTTACTAAGTGGATATTTACCATTTGTTACTTTGAAGTTTTATTATAGTATGGTGTTAAATATTAAGTAATTGAGGCTAGAAGGGCAAGAAACATATTTTTTATGATTACCTAAATTATTGGTAATGATACATTAACAAAATAGAAACTGTTACATTATTTAAAAGAAATAGTTATGGTTTGCCTTGTAGGGCGAATTAGATGGGAAAAAAGAGAATCCAGGAGAGTATCGCTGAAACAAACTAGTGGGAGAATTCTTAGGGAATAGTGAGAAGAAGTACAAGACATGAGGCCAGATAGGGGTCCAACAGCCCAAGGTACTTGACTGTAGTTGGAAAGATTAATTGTGAACCAACGAAAGTGCTCCGATGAGAGATTAACTGTGAACCAACAAAAGTTCTCGGATGAGAGTCTCGATGTCATTGCCTCAATGACTCGTGGCTGGGAGGAGAGACTTTCTAGAAATATTGGGAAATTGCAGGTTGAATAGATAAATATTTTAGGCAGTTTCTTCCTAGATTAATACTAGAGTGTGAAGATTAAACTTAATGACACAATAAATTTTTTTATTCCTCAACTGACATTAGAATAATTTTTTAAATAGCAAACTATATTTAAAAGATCAATATCTTGATGGCGGCCTTAACAGTCAAGCATGCTTATGCATCCTACTAATTTGGCCATTTTAGCTTGGCGGAGGTTTTCACATCTTTTCCTCCTATTCTTGCCCCACGAGGAGGCGGAGGTTTGCAATATTGAGCAACGAATGTCGGTTAAGCTGGTGCTCTGCATCCACCTGAAGTCGATGTGAACCCACTCTGAACCGGCCCAGGGCAATACGAAGAGCATGCATCCAGTGATGGTGTATGTAAGGAAGTCAGATAATGAGTCTCTCCCTCAACTCCATAAAGTGATCCGCATAAAAGGTATAAGTACTTTTTCTCATATATACAATTTTAGATAGTTTATGCTAGTAACTGTGGAATTACCAAATAATATAGCAAAGATGGAATAAAGTGCTCATTCAATCATTATGATTCATTGTTCCTAAATATCAAGGGAGAACTATTAGGATACATAAGTAAGACAAGTGAAATACACTTTTATTAGAGAATATGTAGGATAACCTGTGCACCCCTTACAAAATTTGGTAAGAATGAAAGGCGATATTCATGTATTATTTTGACGTAGGTTCAAGATACAATAACTCAAACTACAACAACCATGAAAACATAGTAGAGGGATTGTTCAAAATAGTATAATTATCTCAAACTAATTCCTGAGAGGATTCTTTCGGAAATTGTGAATAAAAAACAATGAATGATTGCATAAATAAAAGAAGGGAATTCTCGGCTCAGAACGCAACCAAAAAGCAAAATAAGATAATTTCATTGCCTTCCCAAAAATTCATAACAGGCAAAATAAGTTAAGTATGTTCTAGTACAATAAGTTAAACATTCAGTGCTGAGTATCGATCCACATGAACCGATTCACCTAAGAGGACCGCATAGCAGATTTATGAATTTTCTGTAGGAAAAGAAAAACATAAAACCTCAGTCGACTTTAGAACAAGATTTTTCCATAAAACTACCAAAATGCCTTACACAATGTTCCATCAAACATCTAAGCTTAACTAATTGTTTACAAATTCAAAAACAAAGCAATAAACTCGAGTTGTTTTGTCAGCTAAAAGCCCGATAAGGGACTTAATCTGTGTTCACGACCATATGAGTAGTGTTTCTCATAACTTAATTCATGCCCAGAAGTAAAGAGTCCAACCTGGAAGAGTCAATAGTGTCTTCGTAAGCACTTAAGCTCTGGAGGGTAGTGGTCATTATCAAACAAATAAACAGAAACCATTGTGTACATACCTGACATGAAAATCCGAGACATTAAGTCAGTAGACCTCTATGAGAATATTGTAAAGCCATAGAACAAAAACGAAGTGGGGAGCTCTTACCTAAGAGTGGAAGGTTTTTGTGTCGGGTAGCCCACATGTTTTCCATCCATCGAACAACCATAATGGAAATGTAAAATAGGTGAACCTTAACACAAGGAATAAAACTCTTCAAGGTATGAAACAGAAAACACATAGAACCTCACCTTCCGCAGCTAAATCTTGGAATCGGTTATCACTAGTAGCATTTTAGGTTCCATGAGTCATCCCTATGCAGCGAAGGTGAAACGTTAAATGTTGTGCCAGACCAAAACCCAATTCTATAACATTCTTATGGTGCAGGTCAACCAAATGACAAAACGCTAAACCAGTTGGATTCCCTAACTTCGTAGTAACTGATTCCATCACCATCACATCCCTTAGAATATACAGAGGATAGAATGAAATCCTCAGTAGTGCAAACCCTTGCAGAGAAGCAAGAACGCCAAGAGAAGCAGTAACAATGAGCCACAGAGATGTCGAGCGCGAAGAGTTAGTTAGGGAATGAAACCCTAAGTCTCCTCTGCCGTCAGATCATGAGAACCAAATCAACAAGTGTAATACCAAATCGATGGCTCAAGAAACCTGAACCAGCTGGCTAGTGCATACAGTCTCTTTCCACAACTCTCTGTCACGTGTCTCTGGGTACAAGAGACAACAAATCAAAATCTGGCCAAGGACGGAGGGATCACCTCGTGTATCATGTGCATTAAAAACCAATCTATACACCCTCATTGTAATCTGTGTAAATTATTTCACCATTATAAACCTATGGGATTTTCAAGTCCACGAAATTAATAATAAATACAATCAATAACTTCGTATTGTATAATAAGTCCATAACCAAAGTCTGAGATGGGCATAATTACAACATAAAAAAGAAATAATTTATTTATCATATATAATTTGTAAGTTAGATTTTAACTGTTACAAGTGGTATCAGAGTTCAAGTTCGTACACTGATACTCTCTGGGAATAGTTGTGTATTGAATTTTACAAAACTATGTTTACTTTTTTGGTTTTAACTAAAAAAAGGTATGTGTGAACACAGAGATCACATCAATAAAAGAAAAAGGACAGAATGCAGGGGAATCTAGAACCACCCAATCCACTCAGAACAACATATGTGAATGCTAATCCTGATATTTAGATACGGCTAGGTGAGGAATCCCATCAAGCTAATGTGGTGCTACTTGAAACAGTTCAATAGCTGCATGCTAAAATGACAGTTCTAAGAACAGACAATGAAAGGTTGTGCTTAGAATAGGAGGAAATCCTCAGAAGTTTGTCCAATTGAAAAAATCAACGACATCCTGACCCCAATACTGAGGACTGGGAAAAGACCCCAACGACTCAGCATGGAGAAGAAAATGTTGAGTCAGCAGAAAGACATGGGGAAGACAAAGAAGGATGCTTAGACAATGTCTCCAACCAACAGAAAACCAAAAGGTAGAAAACTGAGTTGCAAGGTGAATTTAAAAAGATTAAGCCATCACTGTTTGAAGGGGAATCAGAAGAGGCAATAGAAGCTTGGCTAATTGACATGGGAAAATATTATCAGATTTATGAATACACAAATAAACTTAAGGCACGATTGGAAATTTATTAGTTAAGGGGTAAGGCTGCCTTATGGTGGGAAGAAATCAAAACAGTGAGGAAAATCAATGAAGAACAAGTTACATGGTAAGAATTTCAAAAACATTTCCGAGGAAAATATTAATTTAATATTATTATGATGAAAAGGAAAAAGAGTTTCATGAGTTAAGATTGGGAACCTTAACTATGGATGAGTATGTTACATGATTCACCTCCTTTCTACATTATGTGCCTTACATGCAAGAGGAAAAGTCTAAATTCAACGCTTCATCAGTAGCTTACCCAACTTTATGAAGGAAAAGCTAGAGTTTGACTACCTTAAGACAATGGATGATGTTGTGCGGAAATCTTGCATCTGCTACCAATAGATGAAACAAAAGAACAAAGGACCAAATGGGGGTTTGAATTGGAAGGGTAGGAGCTTGATTCCAAACAAACATTCAAAATTTTCTAATAACAAAAATATACGGCAAAAACCTCTCAACAAAATTACAGCGAGGAATCTGCCCAAAACTGCGTATTCTTAAAATTGACAGTAGAAAGGAATTACTAAATCTGTTAATGGCCAATAATCAAAACCATCGCTGTAATGTTGGGGTTGCGGAGAACACCACTATTAAAAAAATTGTCCGCATAAGGGAAGGACAGAACAATTATCAAATATGCAAGAAGCATCCATAGTTGGGGAAGTGGCAAGGAGTATTCCCAGAATTAACACTGTTGTAGATGATCATCAGGCAGAATTTTAGCCCACCATGATTGAATGTGAAGGTATGATTGCTAGGAAACCTGTTTCTGTTTTATTTGATCTAGGTGCTAGCTTAAGTTATGTTAGTCCTAAGGTGGTAGAAAAGTGTCAACTGCAGAGCAGTAAGTTTCAAAACCATGGCTAGTTCAATTAGCCACTGGGACAAAAAGGAGGGTAATCAAAAAAACAGATTGTTGTCCCATAATGATTTCAGGGCATCCTATTTACATTGACCTTAACATATTACTTCCTTTGGGTTTTTACAACATCCTAATTTGAATGGACTAGTTGGAAAAGTGTTGGTCCCTTGTGGACTGCAAACAAAAAACTGTCAATTTTATTGTTGAATTAGGTCAAAGCAAGGAACTCCGAGGAACTAAAACCAATATCAAGTTACGTCCTATTACTGCTAACCAGTTAGGAAAATGTATTAGCAAGGGATGTGAAATATATGTTGTCCAAGTGGGGTTTACAAACACCAAGAATAAAAGGACCTCTTAGGAAAATATTCCTGTCATTCAGGAATTTGTTGATGTATTTCCAGAATCCATTCCAGGCTTACCACCAAAGCGGGACATTGACTTCACCATCAAGCTAAATCCTGGTGCAACCCCTATATCAGGTGCCCCTTATCGCATGAGCATACCTGAGTTAACAGAACTCAAGATGTAGTTGCAAGAGCTTCTAGACAAGAAGTATATCGGCCCCAACATTTCCCCTTGGGGAGCTCCCATATGATTTGTACGAAAAAAGGATGGGAATATGAGATTATGCATAGATTATCATCAATTAAACAAATTAACCATTAAGAATAAATATCATTTCCCACATATCGATGATCTATTTGATCAGGTGCAAGAAGCTAAAGTATTCTTGAAAATCAATCTAAGATCTGGCTACCATCAAATAAGAATAAAAGAGGAGGACATTTGCAAGACGACATTCTGTACTCGTTATGGTCATTACAAGTTCGTGGTGCTGCTTTTTGGCTTCACAAATGCCCCAACCGAATTTATGAGTATGATGCATGGTATTTTCTAGCCTTATCTTGATAAATTTATGTTGAGTTTCATTGATGACATTCTGATATATTCTAAGAATCAGGAGGAACATAAATAGCATCTGAGAATAGTATAGAAAATGCTACAAGAAAATCAGTTATATGCTAAATTCATCAAGTGTGATTTTTTAAAAGATCAGATTCAATACTTGGGCCATGTTATATCAGTGGATGGGATAACGTTAGACCCAGAGAAGATCAAAACAACCATGGAATGGACCACCCCAAAGAATGTCGCGGATATCAGGTCGTTTTCGGGTTTGGCTGGATATTACTATAGATTTATTGAGGGGTTCTCAAAAACTTCCTTTCCAATGAACTCCTTACAAAAAAAAGGGCATGCCTTCCAATGGACAGCCGAGTGCCAGCAGAGTTTTGAAAGATTAAAGCATCTGCTTACCACTCCGCCTGTGTTAAAGGTAGAAGATAGAGAAAAGTCATTTGTAGTTTGCACGGAGGCTAGTAAAGAAGGCATGGGCGGAGTGCTGACCTAGGAAGGAAAGGTGATTGCTTATGAATCATGGAACTTAAAAGAATACGAGCAATGATATTCCGCTTACGACCTTGAATTAACAGTAGTAGTGAAAGCACTTAAAATGTGGTGACACTACTTATTGGGGAAGAATATTTTTCTATTAACTGATCATAGCAGCCTTATGAATTTCTTCAACCAGTCCATCTTAAATGCACTACAGGTTAAATGGACCTCATTTTTCAGTGAATTCGATTTTGACGTGAAACATCTTAAAGGAAAGGAAATTTGAGTAGCCGACGCTTTAAGCAGAAAAGTACATTGTATTTATGAGGTCCAAATCAGTCAAGTACACTCAAACATTCTGAAGATCATAAAGGAAGCATTTGTTAAGGACCCAAAATACAGTTTCCTTTGGCACCAGATTATTAAAAATGGAACAATCGGATTTCAATATAAATTCTGACAACATCCTCACTTTCAAAGACAGAATTTATGTTCCTAACGAAAACTCTGTTAAACAATTGATTTTGGATGAATTTCATCGGAAACAATGTGCTAGCCATCCAGGTTATCAAAAACTATTTTCAGCCATCAAAAAGGGTACTTTTGGCCTGGGTTAAGAAAAAATGTTTCAGAATACTTGTCCAAATGTTTGGAGTGTCAACTAGTGAAGGAAAAACACCATCACCCTGCAGGTTTGTTGAAACCATTACCCATTCCAGAATGGAAATTGGAGACAATATCACTGGACTTCATCGCTAGTATACCTCGCACCAGAATGCAGCACGACTCAATTATCGTGATAGTAGAAAAATTAAGTAAAACTTCTCACTTCATACGTATAAAGTCCACTTATAACACTGTGGAAATCGTAGACATATTCATGAAGGAAGTCTTTCATCTACACAGGATGCCCAAGGTAGTAATTTCCAATAGGGATGTGAAATTTACATCCACATTTTGGAAACCCTCATTTCAGGATTGGGCACTCAAACTCAATTTAGTATTGCTTACCAGACCCAAATAGACGGATAGACCGAACACGTAAATCAGGTCTTGGAAGACATGTTACACATGTTTGTGATGCAACAACCACAAAAGTGGGAAGATTATCTCCACTTAGTGGAATTTTCATAT
This sequence comes from Pinus taeda, assembly GCA_000404065.3. Classification (NCBI taxonomy): domain Eukaryota; kingdom Viridiplantae; phylum Streptophyta; class Pinopsida; order Pinales; family Pinaceae; genus Pinus; species Pinus taeda. The sequence goes on along the minus strand of APFE030449999.1, from coordinate 2,823 downwards.
AATAATGGACATCATGAATCATTGGGCATGAGTCCCTTTGAGGTGTTGTATGGAAGGAAGTGCAAAGTTCCCATAGACTGGAATAATCCAGTTAATAAGCTTGCATTAGGTCCTGACATGCTAGCAAAGATGGAGGAAACTGTCAAAAAGGTTCAACAAAATCTAAGAGCGGCCCAAGATAGACATAAAGTATATGCAGACAAAAAAAGGACATACAAAGAATTCCAACTGAGAGACCACGTATATCTAAGAGTAAAGCCCTGGAAAAGTTCCTTATATTGGCGAGGTTGTGCTAAGTTGGCACCTTGATTCTGTGGACCCTTCCAAGTCTTGGAATGAATTGGGCCAGTGGCCTATAAGCTTGCACTACCAAGCCACATTTGGGTCCACAATGTGTTGCACGTGTCATTAATAAAAAAGTATGTGTATAATCCTCAACGCATCATTAATTGGCAAAATATTCATGTAAATTGTTGGGTGAGAGACATGACTTGGATAGATTATTTTTTTTCTTTAAATTAAAAAGGGGTTGTAACTATGAATTGTTTCTCGTATGCAAGTCGAACCAGAAGGAGGGTTCCTGGCAGAACCTCTTCATATTCTCAATCAAAGAGAAACAATTAAGTATGCTTTGTGGATTATTGCTAACAATATTTTATTAGTTTTTGTTGAAAATTTGAAGATTTTCAATTTCACTATATATTGTTTTGGATATCATTTCAAAAATCTTGGTCACTTTTAGCTCTGTGTTTGTATTTTCAGCAATCCATAATTACACAATCCAATAAAGAGCTTAGAGAAAAATCAAGTGAGCTTGAAGATATGATCAAGGAGCTACAGTCTCATGAATCTAGAACATATCTATTCACATACATAATATCCCACTATTAAATGATAAGTAATTCATTTAGGAATATTTTCTCTATGCAGAAATATAGTAATTCAAGTACATGAAATCTATTTTACATTTAGATATGATATCTTGGCCAAGAATTTGAAGCATTTATGAAGATCAAGGAGTGGAAAAAACTTATAGATGATGATGAACCACAAAATCCTAATGATGTTTGTTTATTTGAAGCGAAGTAATTGGATAATTTTTTTTCATTAGAGAATCAATGCATAAGAAGGAAAAATAACTCGATGTAATATTAAATGAGGGATTCAGCAATAATTTACATGATTTTATGTTTAAGTGAACGATTCACTAATATTTTACAAGATTTTACAATTCATTGAAAAATGCACCAATATTTTAAAATATTTTATATTTTAGCAGTAGATAATGACCATTAGTTACTAGTAGAAATGAAAGAAGATAAGGAAAATAGAATAGAAGAAGAGAAATGATGTAGTGAAGAACCAACAGATTGTTACTTTATATTATATTTTCTTGAGAATCCAGTCACAAAAGATTTAATGATGGATACATTTCCACACACACACACACACACACACACACACATATATATATATATATATTATGTCGAGATAGTCCCAACATTTTAATTGTCAAAACCAATTTAGCCTATCTAACTTAGACTCTCGAATCGACTAGACAGTTGATCGACTTTATAATATCAATTCTAGAATTATTTGGGATGGTCAGTTATGTCGACTAGCCCCTCCAACATCTTCCCTACCCTTAATTGCTTCTTTGTGACAAAGAAGGGAAGATTTGGAGTCTTACAAAATTTGTACAAATTTGATACACCATAAATAAAAAAATGTAAATCCTTATAATGAAATAAAAGTTCATCCAAAAGGGTGGTTGGCTAATTACTAGATCTAGTTTCATGGTCAATTAGAACTTCTTGAATTACATTTACAAGATTTAAGATGTGAATTCCTCTTCTTTTCCCTTCCCTGGCCAATTGATTGGAACATTCAACTTTAATTTCCTTAGTGTGATGTTGTTGTTGAGAAGAGAGACCACATCCTAAACAATTAAATTAATTAATTAATCCTTACAAATTTGGTTTCCCTAGTGTGATGAACATTTTTAGTAGAAGAGTTGCAATAGGAGGTGATGTACGTGTTACAAATCGTAAACAATTTGTGTTGTTGAACTGCTATCTTATTCTTAATGAAAAGTATTAGCTTTCCTATTGAAAGTATATCTATTTTATTATATTTGCATATATTTTAATTTTTTCCTAAAATATATTTATTAATTTATCAATAACCATCAAAAAAATATGTTTTTATATTGTAATATCATTCTCTTCCAAATCACGTGGAAAGTGCCTTGCATGTCTCACACTCATTAGAAGGGGGATTTTCATGAACAATGAGGTTAGAGAAACATTAATATGTGTATAATGGTTTCAATATATTTTGGTTTGTATCCTTTAAAATCTCTTCCTAAAAAAATAAATGGGAATGCATTCGAGATTTACATAGTTTTAATAAAAAAAGATCTCATACACTGGAAGTTAGTGAAAGCCATTGCATTGAATCAACAACGCCTTCGATTTCAATACAAAGTGCCAAAACAAAAAAAAATAAAATATTAATTAAATCTCTCACACACACACACACACATATTAGTGATTAGAAAAAATGGGAATACATAATTTACAAATCTGAAATACATATAAATAAATTTGTGGAAACATATTTATGATTCCTTAATTTTGTTATCTTGATAATATGTATACCTTATAATAGGATTTCTATAATTTTAATTTAATTACCAATAATCAATAGGTTGATGTTAGAGATTCAATAATAAATAATTAATATTTTTAATATCAGTCATTAATATAAGGTTGACATTTATATAAAATGTTGTTATGATCTCTATTCATTCTCAATTTAATT
>APFE030449998.1:0-15093 GCA_000404065.3 Pinus taeda | reverse complement strand
AGGAATGCTTTCTTTCTATGATGCTGATGCAGAAGGGAGTAGATGTGCATGTCGTGTGTCCGTATTGAAATCAAAAGCGTCAGGTTCTTAGATTTCGTTTCTCTGATTTAAAACACCATAAATAAGCTCATTAAGATCATAACAAAAATTTCATCAAAGACATGAGGTTCTTAAGGTTTCGTTTCTGTGATTGAAAATGCATTATTAACCTTGTTACAAACAAAATAAAAATTTAATAGAAAAAGATTTTGTTTCTGTGATTAAAAACGCCATAATTAAGCTCAATAAGATCAAAATCAAAATTTAATCAAAAGCGGGGTTTTGAGATTCTGTTTCTGTGATTGAAAATTGTGTAACTAAGCTCATTAAGATCAAAACTGTACTTTAATCAAATGCAAGAATTGGTTTCTGTTATTGAAAACACTATAATTAAGTTAATTAGATCAAAATCAAAAGCATGGGGATGTTAAGGTTTCGTTGCTCTGATAGAAAACACTATAATAAAGCTCATTAAAATCAAAATCAAAATTTAATCGAAAGCATCCCCAACACATACAGCTAGATAGATATGGTGGTTTTTGTTAACAACATCTTTTTTTTTTTTGTTGCGCTAAGCTGCCCAACTCAGCTGTGGCTTTTTTCTAATACAAAAATTTCCCATTTCTATTTTACATCTCTGTGTGTAACATTCCTGTCATTGAAACTGCCTTAAGGTCAGAGCTATAATTGAAACACACCTAGAATTGTGATTGAAACAAAACAAAAAACCTATTCTCCCAGAATCATGTATTGTGTTTAATAAAAAATATTTAAATATGGCTTTTCACCAAAAAATACTCAAAAGAATCAGGATTTTGAGTTTTCTTCTATGTGATTGAAAGAAAGCATGGACCTCATTATGATCGAAGTGTCCTAAGGTAATTGAAATAAACCTAAGATTGCAATTATATCAAAATGCCTATTCTCCCAGATTAAAAATCAAAATGCAATAAAGAACATGTGGTTTTTATCAAAATATAATAAAAAACAAAGTTTTTTCAAGATTTTTTTTCTATTATTGAAAATGTCATACCTAAGCTCATTAGGGTCAAATCAAATCAATCAAAAGGCTAGAGTTCCTAGGATTCCATATCTGACAACATAATTAAGTTCATTGAGATAAAATAAAAATTTAACCAAGAGCATGGGGATTTCAAGATTTCATTTCTGTGGTGTTCCGCACATTCTATCTATTGGAATTTTTAAAAAAAATTTGCTCCAGGATAGGCCAAGTGGTAGACAGAATGGGCACCTTGCTCAAAACTGGGGGCAGAGTGGGAATCCAAAATAAAGAAGAGGAGAATCCCCAATGTGTGCCCCACAGACCCATTCCCCTGAAACTTAAAATAGAGAATTGGGATGTATTTGGAAAAGGAATGCTTTCTTTCTATGATGCTGATGCGGAAGGGAGTAGATGTGGATGTCATGTGTCCGCATGGAAATCAAAAGCATGAGGTTCTTAGATTTCGTTTCTCTGATTTAAAACAGCATAAATAAGCTCATTAAGATCATAACAAAAATTTCATCAAAGACATGAGGTTCTTGATGTTCCGTTTCTGTGACTAACAATGCCATAATGAAGCTCACTAAGATAACAATCAAACTCGGGCGTTGTTGAGATTTGGTTTCTGTGATCAAAAACACCATAATTAAACTCATTAAGATCAAGATTAAAATTCAGATTTTTGAAATTTAGTTTCTATGCTTGTAATCGCCATAACTAATGTCAATAAGATCAAAAATTAGAGTTTAATAAAAAACATGGGATTCTTAAAGTTTCATTCCTATGATTGAAAACGCCATAATGAAGCTCATTAAGATCAAAATCAAAACTGAAACAACAGAAGGCGTTTGATTCTGTTTCTGTGGTTGGAAATGCCATAATTAAGCTCATTGAAATGAAAATCAAAGCTTGATCAAAAGCGTGGGGTTCTTAAGGTTTCATTTCTGTGATTGAAAATGCCATAATTAACCTTGTTACAAACAAAATAAAAATTTAATAGAAAAAAATTGTGTTTTTGTGATTAAAAACGCCATAATTAAGCTCAATAAGATCAAAATCAAAATTTAATCAAAAGCGGGGTTTTGAGATTATGTTTCTGTGATTGAAAATTGTATAACTAAGCTCATTAAGATCAAAACCATACTTTAATCAAACGCAAGATTTGGTTTATGTTATTGAAAACACTATAATTAAGTTAATTAGATCAAAATCAAAAGCATGAGGATGTTAAGGTTTCGTTGCTATGATAGAAAATACCATAATAAAGCTCATTAAAATCAAAATCAAAATTTAATCAAAAGCATTCCCAACACATACAGCTAGATAGATATGGTGGTTTTTGTTAACAACATCTTTTTTTTTGTTGCGCTAAGCTGCCCAACTCAGCTGTGGCTTTTTTCTAATACAAATATTACCCATTTCTATTTTACATCTCTGTGTGTAACATTCCTGTCATTGAAATTGCCTTAAGGTTAGAGCTATAATTGAAACACACCTAGAATTGTGATTGAAACAAAACAAAAAGCCTATTCTCCCAGAATCATGTATTGTGTTTAATAAAAAATATTTAAATATGGCTTTTCACCAAAAATTACTCAAAAGAATCGGGATTTTGAGTTTTCTTCTCTGTGATTGAAAGAAAGCATGGAGCTCATTATGATCGAAGTGTCCTAAGGTAATTGAAATAAACCTCAGATTGCAATTATATCAAAAGCATGGACCTCATTATGATCGAAGTGTCCTAAGGTAATTGAAATAAACCTAAGATTGCAATTATATCAAAATGCCTATTCTCCCAGATTAAAAATCAAAATGCAATAAAGAACATGTGGTTTTTATCAAAATCTAATAAAAAACAATGTGTTTTCAAGATTTTTTTTCTATTATTGAAAATGTCATACCTAAGCTCATTAGGGCCAAAATCAAATCAATCAAAAGGTTAGAGTTCCTAGGATTCCATATCTGACAACATAACTAAGTTCATTGAGATAAAATAAAAATTTAACCAAGAGCATGTGGATTTTAAGATTTCATTTCTGCGGTGTTCCACACCTTCTATCTATTGGAATTTTTAAAAACTTTTGCCTCCAGGATAGGCCAAGTGGTAGACAGAATGGGCACCTTGCTCAAAACTGGGGGTAGAGTGGGAACCCAAAATAAAGAAGAGGAGAATCCCCAATGTGTCCCCCACAGACCCATTCCCCTGAAACTTAAAACAGAGAATTGGGATGTATTTGGAAAAGGAATGCTTTCTTTCTATAATGCTGATGCAGAAGGGAGTATCGTGTGATTGAAAATGGCATAATGAAGCTCATTAAGATCAAAATCAAAACTGAAATAATAGTAGGCATTTGATTCCGTTTCTATGTTTGAAAATTCCATAATTAAGCTCATTGGAATTTTTAAAAACTTTTGCCTCCAGGATAGGCCAAGTGGTAGACAGAATGGGCACCTTGCTCAAAACTGGGGGTAGAGTGGGAACCCAAAATAAAGAAGAGGAGAATCCCCAATGTGTCCCCCACAGACCCATTCCCCTGAAACTTAAAACAGAGAATTGGGATGTATTTGGAAAACGAATGCTTTCTTTCTATGATGTTGATGCAGAAGGGAGTATCATGTGATTGAAAACGACATAATGAAGCTCATTAAGATCAAAATCAAAACTGAAATAATAGCAGGCATTTGATTCTGTTTCTGTGTTTGAAAATGCCATAATTAAGCTCATTGGAATTTTTAAAAACTTTTTCCTCCAGCATAGGCCAAGTGGTAGACAGAATGGGCACCTTGCTCAAAACTGGGGGTAGAGTGGGAACCCAAAATAAAGAAGAGGAGAATCCCCAATGTGTCCCCCACAGACCCATTCCCCTGAAACTTAAAACAGAGAATTGGGATGTATTTGAAACAGGAATGCTTTCTTTCTATGATGCTGATGCAGAAGGGAGTATCGTGTGATTGAAAACGGCATAATGAAGCTCATTAAGATCAAAATCAAAACTGAAACAATAGCAGGCATTTGATTCCGTTTCTGTGTTTGAAAATGCCATAATTAAGCTCATTGGAATGAAAATCAAAGCTTGATGAAAAGCATGGGGTTCTTAAACTTAGTTTATAAACACTCTTGTGCAAAAGAGGAGGCAAATCCATGTTTTGGAAGCTGAATGCTCTACATTAGTTATATCCAGCATTTGGGTTGTAGGAGCAGAATTGGACAGTCTTGTGTTCAGTGCAGTAACGCCATGGTTTTCTTTCATCAAAGAACGGACCTAATCAACCAAATTCCCTTTGAATCCACCAGGAAAACCACCATCAGAAGCCCTTCTGCCCGTGACCAGTTCTAATAATACAACCCCAAAACTATAGACATCGGCCTTTGCACCTTGATTAAAAGTGTCAAGAGATTCAGGAGCAGCATACACAGAATTTAGGATTTCTGGGCTGGCTGATACTTTTAAAAGGTCTTTGATCCCGGATTCAGCCACACGGGGTTCAAAATTGTCATCTAACAGCACATTAAACGGTGTCAGGACTCCATGAACGATCGGCGAGGATGACCCATTGTGGAGAAATGCAAGCGCTCTGGCGATTCCTAGGGATATTTTGTGCCTGTTAATCCATCCCATGTGTTCCCCGGAAACTGCAGCCTCTTCTGTCTGCTGCTCCTCCCACGTGTCCATGCTCCAGTGCTCTGTATTGGCCTGCATTCCAGGATTTTAAAATATTTTTTATTAAATCAGATTGCTGATTTTTGTTCAATCGTCTAACAAAAGATCTAACCGTTAAAATTAGGACAAAAAAAGGGAAACGCCTTACGGCGTAATTATAGTACTAGAGCATTAGGATCACTGTGAGCTATAATTATTACCTCTTGTTGGATCGCCTCTCTCAGCTGAGAAATAACAGCAGCAGTTGTCGATTCATTATATCTCAGCTGGTTGGTGCATTCCCACTGAACCGTCTCTTCTTGAATGAGTTCATCAGATAATTGAATCGACTGCATAATGTCGAGGCATCCTGCTGATATGATATGGAATAAGATAATAGATCAATAGATAAAATACTAACTTTACAACAAATTGCAACAGATGTCTCAAGAAGCTAAAGCCAGGCACTCCACAGACTGTGAGGTAGAGGCAGAGTGTTTTTCTTTTTAAATTGTGAAAAAACTATATTTATATTTAGATTTTGTGGTTACTTTATTTACCAGTATCTTATAACAGAGTTTTAAAATAGGTTAAAAATCAAAGCAAATATATTGCATAAAGTGCAATATATTTGCACTTATGTAATATGTTTACTAATCAGATCAAATTAGTCCTCTTACATTCACTTTACTTAAAAATAAATTTTTTGGTTACAAAACTGTGAAACAGTTTGGCAAAATGCTGATAACATATAAACATAGATATTAAAATTTACAGTAAAAAAAGCCCTTGCCCGTTTAAAAGCCTCTGAATACATAATATATCAGTACAAACATGATGTCGCAGGCATACAAAGAAGTGCGATATGTATTAGCCCTTATCAATGGGAGAAACTTGAAACTTGAAGATACCATAGGGCTCATGCTACTAGGCAGTCTTCTCCAATATGACTCTGATTTTTCTCATATACTTTTTTAATGAGTTAGCATGATTACTATAGTTAGATATTTATTTTTTTTTTAGTGACAAAAATAAATGTTAATAAAAAATTATAGGTTTAAATTTAATAATTATGTATCAAGTTTAAGAAGTTCAAATTTTTATTTAAAAAAACAAAATAACACTTACTTGAAATCCTGTGTTTCACAACTACTACTTGACTGAACTACTTGTGGAGCAGTTTTTTCCTTTCCAGTTTCCTTCCATGCTTAACCCCAAACCAAACCATGAGTTTTAAAAAAAATCATAGGGAATGATAGCTCTTTTTTTAATTAGTATAAGAGGTGTTTCAGTTTTTTAATTGTAGATATTAGGTCAATTTCAAGAAAATTTATATTTTTTCCCACCTCTAAATCTGTTTCTGTTGGGATAAAAGTTTGCTTCCATGTAAGGAAACAAGTTAAAAGCCTGAGACACATAGGCATCTAGCTTGAGTGAAAACAACAACAAGATAATTCTAGATGAAATGATTTTCTTTAAATACTATCATGAGTCAACCTGCATTCTAAAATAGCAGCTAACCTTAACTATCCCATTGCTAATTTAACAACCAAGTTCTATTAAATTTTCTTACCATGTAAAAAAAATCAAAACTATGCCTTTATTTCATGGTTCAGATCTTTCTCTACTTCATAGCTCTCATAAACTCAAAAGCTAACGGATTAGGAAATGTGTAAGTCAGGAATTTGGCCTGTGGAAATGAGAGAAGACCAACAGGAAGGTGCTAAAACCCGCCGGAAAGCCACAACCGAGAAAGCCAGGTACTTCACAGACCCGTAGGTAAAGGAAGAGCGTTTTTCTGGCTCTCATGAACCGAAAAGCTAACGGATTGAGAAATGTGTAAGTCAGGAATTTGACGTGTGGAAATGAGAGAAGACCAACCGGAAGGTGCTAAAACCCACAGGAAAGCCAGGTACTTCACAGACAGGTAGGCAAAGGGAGAGTGTTTTTCTTTTTAAATTGTGAAAAAATTACATTTATGTTTAGAATATGCTGTCGCCTTATTTACCAGTGTGGGTTTTAAAATAAGTTAAAGATTAAAATAAATAAATTGGCTCTGCTAGACAGACTTCCCCGATTACTGTTTTTTCATGTTGCATGATTATTTTTCTTAGATATTATTTTGTTTCAGGGATTATGAAAATGTAAAATAAAGGTTGATACAAAGTTTTATATTTAAATCTCGGTGTAAACATGAATATAATGTAAAATAAATATGAATAAAAAATTACATGGTGAAATCCTATAATCGTACACAAATTGGGAATTTTTTATTTTCTATTCTTTAATAAAAAAATAACTTTTGCTTAAAAAACAAAATAACACCCACTTAAAAGCATATGCTACACCTAGCTACTTCCGAAGAATTCCCAGTTTCCTTCTAAGCCCCAAACCAAACCTCAAGCAAAAGCATGTTTTTTTTTCATTCTAAAACGGTTTTTGTTTGAATAAGAATTAGTAAAATAGGTGAACACTTTAAGTATACAAGTATTTGGTGTGAGTGGAAGCAGAAGTATCTGGTATGGGTGAAAGCATGTTCTTTACAGAATATCAGAAAAATAATTTCAGGTGGCTTAATTTTCATTAACTATTAATAATAAATCAACTCCTGATGAGTAAACCTACATTCTGAAATAACAAACAATTACAGCTGTTCTTCTACTGGTTTGAGCAAACTAAAGTTTGAAAAAATAACTGAATTTTGAAAAAAATTCTTATTAGGTAAAAAAACAACAATAACTCTTAAGTTCATGCTCCAGATCTTGCTCTAGTGAACTCTAAAGCCAACATATAAAGAAATGTATCGAATTAGGAATTCTACCTGTGGAAATGAGAGAAAACCAAAAACCAACCTTTTCACAAAACCAAAAACCAACTGGAAAGTGCTAAAATGGATGAGTTTCGAAACCCAAGATTAGCATTATTATCATTGAGGCAGGACATCAGAGAAGCGACGAAATCAGAAATCTGTGAGAAGACTGAGCGTGAAGAGACATTATTAAATTGGTGTGAGGCGACATATTTATTGAGCAAATTTTGTTATGGTTGTCAGAATGTGTTGATACACTAGGGCATCAGAGTTATTATTTATTTGATATAGAATTGGTAAAACCTATGGAAATTATGCTCGCTTAACCATATTCGTCTCTCCAGCAAACTTACTTCGCTTCGCGCGATAAATAAACACAACAATCTATTAACTACTTTTGTTGTTTGTCTACATGCCAGTTTCGCAGGTGTTGTGTACATCGTTCTCTATCTCTTTCAATCGTTTCATCGAAGACTCGCATGTTTTCAATATCATATCTTCCTGTATATGCTCCTCTCCGGCTGCCTGGTATGCTGTTAATATTCTCTCCGCAGTACCTCCACCTTCGAATCTAACTTCCAGTTTCTAAATTGATACCAATTAACAGAAAACATCAAAAGGGAAACCCTAGTACAATATTACTGAAAGTAATGAAGAAATGTATGATAAATTGTCTCACTATTTTTCTGGGGGGCATTGGGTCAAATCCTTCATCCGAACTTGAGGGGGGGTTTTCTCCAAGAAAATGCGTTCTCAGATTGTGATGACCTAATTTAAAAACATTGCGATCTTCCCATATGCCAACCTACATTTTTATTTAAAAACTAAAAAAGATCAGAATACAGAAAATACAAACATTCAAATATCATTTATTCATCAGAGAATACAGCATATACCAGCTTCGATACAACTTCGATTATAACTTGTCCTCCATTTTGATATATATCTACAAGATATATTGGTAGAGCCCGCCAAAATTCGTTCACAAATAACTCACAGCCATTCCTCTCCACGCTATTTAGTAAGATGTCATTCGCAAGATAAAGCAATGGGATTTTCTTGTCTTCGCTTGCTTTCTCAAAATCTCTACACCATGTCTCCACTATCGCCTGTGCTTCATTCCGGTAGAAGATGCACCATTGGGAAGTGACTGATAAAGGCCAACTTATTATATCAATGTTCCATTCCATAATAACATTAAAGCAACTGTAAATTTCTGTAATTCCTTCCCTAATGCAATAGATTCTAGCAGGTCTTTCATAAACTTAAATAAAATTATTCATACCTATTCATATATAATCTAGTTATACATATCGGTTTTAGGCCGAGGACTAAGGATAAATTAACCAGTGGGATATTTTGTGCGTGGTAATCCATCCCATGCGTTCCCCGGAAACTGCAGCCTCTTCGGTCTACTGCTCCTCCCACGTGTCCATGCTCCAGCCCTCTATATTGGCCTGCATTCCAGGATTTTAAAATAAAAGAATACATAGTCCCAATCCAAAGCCTTTAGCAAGTTTTCAGCAATTGGGAACAAAAATTATCTTTTAAATGCCAAATAAATATTGTAACCAGATTACAGGGCGCTTTTGCCAACACTAAAACAAATCAGATCTGAGCTGGGTCTGGTCGAATGTCTTTCAAAAGACCAACCACCTGCTGCATAGAGGGACGCTTGGAGGGTGACTTTGCAGTGCAGAGATACCCAATTCTCAAAGCATCCAGCATTTGGGTTGTAGGAGCAGAATTGGACAGTCTTGTGTTCAGTGCACTAATGCCATGGTTTTCTTTCATCAGAGAACGGACCCAATCAACCAAATTCCCTTTGAATCCACCAGGAAAACCACCATCAGAAGCCCTTCTACCCGTGACCAGTTCTAATAATACAACCCCAAAACTATAGACATCGGCCTTTGCGCCTTGATTAAAAGTGTCAAGAGATTCAGGAGCAGCATACACAGAATTTAGGATTTCCAGGCGGGCTGATACTTTTAAAAGGTCTTTGATCCCGGATTCAGCCACACGGGGTTCAAAATTGTCATCTAACAGCACATTAAACGGTGTCAGGCCTCCATGAACGATCGGCGAGGATGACCCATTGTGGAGAAATGCAAGCGCTCTGGCGATTCCTAGGGATATTTTGTGCCTGATAATCCATCCCATGTGTTCCCCGGAAACTGCAGCGTCTTCGGTCTGTTGCTCCTCGCACGTGTCCATGCTCCAGTCCTCCGTATTGGCCTGCATTCAAGGATTTTAAAAATATTTTTTATTAAATCAGACGGCTGATTTTTGTTCAATCGTCTAACAAAAGATCTAACGGTTAAGATTAAGACAGAAAAGCATTTGGAGGAGTTGATTTCAGAGGGAAACGCCTTACGGCGTAAAAATCATATTTGTTGAAATAAAAATACAAATATTAATTAATTATTATTTTTTTAATATAGAATTAAAATGCATCTCATTTTTTAGTATAATACAATGCATCTATTTTTTTGAATAAAATAAAATATAATTAATTACTTTTTTTTTAAATATAGGATTAAAGTGCATCTATTTAATTTTATATAGTATATTTTTTAACCTCGTTATTTTTACGGACACATTTATGAAATTATCCAAAATGTAACCCATATCCACAACTACTCTCAATATGTATTTTCTTTTTATAAAGATTTTTAATTATTAATTTTATTTATTTAATTTACTGAATTGGAGAGTAACCCATTAATAAAAAAGTTAAAAATAAAATAAAAATTAATGAATAGAAATAATGAGGGACCACAAAAAATAATGAGGGACCACAAAAAAAGAAAAACAAGAGAATAGAAATTAAGAAAAGTTAAGGATATCGAGAAAAATAGTGATGGTCCAAAAGAATATGAGAGAAAGGATACTATTTTGTATTGCAATGGAAGAAAACATGTTATCATAGGTGGATCTAAGATATTGAAAGTTCAAGAATGTTTATGGTGGTTAAGATGAAAAATAATTATTCATAATTAATAAAAGTAAAGGGTATCAGTAATGGTGTACAATTAAATTTAATGAAGGGTTAATTGTTTTTATTTTATTTATTATTGTTGTCTCTAAAGGTATTCTACAATTTAATATATGAGAGATATTGTTAAGTAATGTTATATTAATTTTTTTTTATTAGAAGTGTGCTCCATAGTCTCACAACAGTTTTTGTCGTTAGCTTGTGGAGATCATGTTGGTGACACACCATTTACTAGTGATCATAAAGTTCACCAAAAGAATGGTAAAGTTAAGTTTCCCTATAAGTTATGTGAATGGAATCATCATATTCACCTTTTTCCTTATATGGATGAAGCCTCAAAATTATTGGAAAACCTTACAACATAAAGTTCATGAAAAGAAGGGTAAAGTTATGTTTCCCTATATGTTACGTGAATGGAATCATCCTATTCACGTGTTTCCGTATATGGATGAAGCCTCAAAATTATTTGAAAACCTTACAACATCTCAACCTCATCTTTCGGCTCGTAATGGAAAGAGTTCTCCCAATCCTCCACTAGTTGATGAAGTGATTGATCACAATCCATCTCTTGTCAATTCCAATCTCTTTGAACATGAATCCTATGACTTTGTTGCTAACCAGCAATTGGTTGAGAAAATTGTTGAATTGATTCCACCTTCAATTGATTGTACATTTTCCATAGAGAATGAACTTCATACCCATTGAAGTTCTTCTTGTTTCTTCAAGTTCCAATGAAATGAGACAAAATCCTCTTATTCCCACAACGAAATAGAGTAGTTCTCTCATTCCCATAATATAAGGGGGTAGTTGGTCCCTTCCCACAACACCTTTATAAAATTAAGATGCATCTAAAATTCTATATAGTTAATTTGTTCCATTCTCACAACACCGTAACCGTTATAAAATTAAAATGTATCTAATACTCTATATAGTTATATTTCTTTTTAACATAATATTATTATTGGCAACGCAACAGGTTATAAAAACCTATCCAAAAACTACTCACTAGTATTTTTCCTTATTATTTTAATAAAAAAAATTCAATATATTTTATTTTTGTGTATTTTACTGAATTGGAGACTAACCCAATAATAAGAAGTTTAAAATAAACATTATGAATAAAACCATTGTAACAGAATTCCACCGACAAAAAAATAACGAGGGACCACCCAAAAAAAGAGAAGAGAAAGTGAATAGAAATTAAGAAAAGTTAAGCACATCCAGAAAAATAGAGTTTGTCGAAAAGAATCGGAGAGAAAGGACACTATTTTGTACAACAATTGAAGTAAACATGTTTTCACATGCCGATCTGAGATATTCAAACTTCAAAAACGTTTATGGTGGTTAAGATGAAAAATAGCTATTCAAAATTAGTAAAAGTAAAGGGTATGATCGATGGTTTACAATTAAATTTAATGAGGGGTTAATTTGGTTTTATTTTATTTATTATTGTTGTGGGTAGAAGTATTTTACAACTCAATGTATCAGAGATGTTATCCAATAATGTTATATTAATTTTTTTCAAATATATGTTAGCTAATTAATGAAAATAAAAAATATGAAGGTTAATTTTTTTTAATATATGTGGGCTAATTAATGAATGAAAAATAAAGAATAATATTGAATATTTTGTTCAATTAAATTTTTTAATGAAAAACACATATATACATAATATTGTTAATCACAAAAGGAAATTATGTGTGGAAAAGTCAAGGAAACAAAAAGAGTATAAGGTTCATTTAGTTCGTTGTTGAAAATTTCAGTTAAGGTATATTTAATCTTCAAAAAAAATAACCTATATAATATGTAACCTAGTAAATTATGCATTGCTTCACATTGGGAGAGAAAACTCAACAAACTATAAATTTTACCAGCACTCCATTCGTCATTCCAATTAGCTAGGTTTTGCTTGTAACGCAAAAAATCATATAAGATCATTTTCAAAAATGTGAAACTAATAAATCACAAGTGAACTATTATTACACTTTAAATGTTAGGTGAAATTGGATTACTTACAAAACTAAAATGTGAGATCTTGTTATGTGTAAAATGTTGCATGAGATTGGAATACTTAAAGAACTAAAATATAGCTATTTTTATGTGTAAAATGTTGCATGAGATTGAAATACTTGCATAACTAAAATGTTATGCCTTAGTAAAAGGTTTCATCAAATTGGAATTGGAATACTTACAAAACTAAAAAGTTGAGTGAAAAAATTAAGTTGGTGTGAGGTAAACTTCATCATACTAAAAAATAATTAGTATTCCAAATATATAAATTAGTAAATTGATGTCATAGTTATAAATGTTTTGTTTGAGCTAAATTTTCTCAAAAAAAAAAATAAATAAATAAATAAATAATCATTCCTCATATATAAACCAACATAGATCCATCTTAATTCAAGATGTACTAAGAGCCTAGAGAGATCAAATCCCTTGAGGTGAAAAACCTCTTTTAGAAATAAAATAAATGTGATCCCTCAATAAATCTCTTGGTAGATGCAATATAATATGGTGATTTTGAATCACTAAGAATAGAAGTTGTGATTAATTTTGATGAAGGTAAGGTTTCAAATTACTTGTAAGATTCACTACAACCTAATTTTTCTTACCCATTTTGTATATATTAACTAGTTCATCTACATTGCAATTATTTGACTTTCATTGAGTTAATATAGCCACTTGGACTATCCTTTACAAATTTCAATGTTTACAAACATTAATAATTTCCAGTAAAGTTTAATTTTCACTCATTGTCAATAAGGTTTGAGGCTTAATGTTGATGATTACACTCAATGTGTTAATTCAAGTTCTATACCCTATACAAGGGTTTTCCCTTGTATATAATTCTCTATAATTCTTTGCGTGTATGATTTTCATATTTCTCGGATTCAGTAGTGTGATGCCCGATCAATAGTTTTGATTCACTGAGATGAAATCAACGGTTCACAAGGAGAAGGGTGGTTGGAGAAACCACCCTCCTCCACTCCCGACACCAGCATTAGGGTTTTGGTATTCAAGGGTTTCCTTTCACCATGAGCTTGACCCTAGATGTTGCCATTGCATCGTTGCATCATGGTGAGACTTCTTCCCCTAATTGTTCGCCCTTTAGTTCTCTCATGTATAATGTTTTGGACAACAGATAGATTTATACATATATGGTAGGTTCCTCCATTGCATAGGCTTGCTTAGTAGTTTTACAGTCGAGCTTCCTCCAGTTCTGTTGTTAAATTGTAGGTATGGTCCTTACCTCTTCAAGAACAATTCTTGTTAAATTGTAGGTATGGTCCTTACCTCTCATGAAACCAGCCCACAAAAAGATAGAAAAGATAGATTAATGCCTTAGAGTTCAGCCTCTTCGAGGGGGCAACCTCCTTTACATTACATAAATGAACAATTCTTGGATGATACAAATGAAAAGAACTCCTTTCCATATATAGGAGTCTAAGGGATCATAATATAATCAAAGCCGACATAACAATAATAATGTAAGGGCACAACAATAGCAATAGTAGGCTTCTATGGGTCACAATAATAACAATATGGGGACTACATGGGAACAACAATATAATAAGGGGGTTGTACTAATAACAATAAGGGTTACACTAGTAGTATAGGGGCCTAACATGTCCCTCTCCTTCAAAAAGTGTTGTCCTCAATGCTTGAGTAGTTCTTCATGCTTTTGTATAAAATTATTATCCTCCCACATGGAATCTTCAGCGGGTAAGTTCTTCCACATGATGAGATACTCTAAAATTGATCGATTTTGTAGTTGTTGGGTTCTTGTTCCTATGACTCCAATATGATTTTCCTTACTCTTCAATTTCTGCCAATATTATTTGAATTGGGATCTTTCACAACTTTTGAATAAGTGGCGATACTTCTTCATCCTTCTTCCATTCATCCCTTGCTTCGCTTATCCAATCTATTTGGATAATGAAAATAACAAAAAACAATGCTTCCACATCCTCATCCTTTCTCGAGAGTGCATCTGCAACAAAATTTTGCTTCCCTTTTCTATAGATGATGTCAAAGTCATAACCCAACATATTTGTTACCCATTTTTTTTGTTCTTCTAAGGATAATAGTTGTTCTGAAAAGTAGGTAAGACTATCATGATCCATTTTTATATTGAAGTGTCTTCCCATTCAGTAAGGTCGTCATTTCTTAAGTGCATATAGTATTTCCAAGATTTCTTTCTCATAAATATCTTGCTTGAGATGTAGAAGTAAAAATACCCAACCACCTACATCAAAAAAAATTTCACTATGATGTTGATCTACCTGTTGTTTCATTCGATTTTGCACCACTGTGGCGTTATCCTTTAAAATTTGGAGAACTTGTTTTTGATGCTCGATGTGATCTTTCACTGCTTGAGCATCTTTGTGTCCTCATAATGTGCTATCATTTCCTTTTTGAAAATTGACCATGTAACAGGTTGTTTATGAGAACAAAGCCCCTTATACCATAAAAATTGCTTCGGTTACAAATATAAAGATGAAATACATACCTTTTGTAATAGTGGTACACCATGTAGATCAAAATATTGCTCCATCTAAAGTATCCAATTTACTGGATCCTTGCCATCAAACTTCCTCATCTT
>APFE030449995.1:32548-50535 GCA_000404065.3 Pinus taeda | reverse complement strand
ACGACAACTAGGCCTGATCTGGCATACTCTGTTAGTGTGCTGAGCCAGTTTATGTCCAGACCACTTGACAGTCACTAGAATGCAGCGAAATGTGTGTTGAGATACCTTAGTGGTACTTGTAATTATGGTATTTTATACACTGACAGTTCTGATGTTACTTTAGCAGGTTATTCAGATTCTGATTGGGCAGGTAACCTGGACGATCATAGATCCATCACAGGTTATGCATTCAGCATCGGATCCAGGGTTATTTCATGGTGCAGCAAAAAGCAAAGTACTGTAGCATTATCGTCATGTGAAGCAGAGTACCAGGCATTGTGTGCAGTGACATGCGAAGCCATTTGGTTGAGGAGATTGCTTAGTGATGCAGGCGAAGGACAAAAAGCAGCAACCAGCATCAAAACAGACAATCAAAGCACAATAAAGCTTGCATACAATCCAGTTTTCCATAAGAATACTAAACATATTGATACTCAGTTTCACTTTGTACGGGAAAAAATACAGTCTAAGGAAATTTGTGTGGATTATTGTAATACCTGTGATAATTTAGCTGACATCTTTACTAAGCCTCTAGGGCGAATAAAGTTTGAATTACTTAGAGGGATGTTAGGTGTGCACAATAACCCTTTCTTCATTAAGGGGGGGAGTTAGAAATAATGAAGAAATAGTTATGTGGTTGTAACGCTACCTTCTTACTTTAGGAGTTGTTCCTAGAATTTAGGAGGATGGTTTCAACTACCTACTTTTAGTCATGTATTTAATATGTAATATTCATTCATTGTAATGTATTGAGTGAATGAGAGAGAGAGAGTCTCCTCCTTGTATGAGTGCAGTCTCCAGGTGATGTACACACCTGTGAGCTGCAACTCCTTCTGATTAATTCAAGTTTCATTATTTTTATCTGTTGCTTGGCACAATGCAGCAGTAAAAGGAAGAAAGGGGTTTGTGTTAGCTGTCGGAGTAGGGGTGGAAATGGTGGGCATGAACCCTATAAATAAACAATCTTTATACTGCTAGATGAGAGCTGGGATTTGTTTTCCCTTTGTTAAAATATAGGCAGAGATAGGAAGGGAGAGAAGCTAAAGTGATTGCAGAGAAAAGAAAACGAGTTAAAATGAAGAATGCATTCCATTTGAGTACTTCAAATAATAATAAAAATTGTAATAAATTCAGATAAGTTAATGAAATGAAAAGTATGATTCAAAAGAATGCATACCCTCTATGCATCAATTCCTTGTAGAAAAAAAACTATAGTTTCCAGTGAGATACAAACGAAGGGACTGCATTGTAATTTCTAGTTGTAGGAAATTGGTTACAAAAAACATTTCGGAAAATTGTGTTCATGACAATATAGTTTGGAGGTGGAATAGATAGTTCATAGAAAGTGTTATAACTGCCCACCAATTGTAAAATCTTAATGAATGGAAATATAACTAATGCAATATACAAACATAATGAATGCAATTGAAATCCTTTAAAGATTTTGCAAAAGACCTCTGGAGAAAATGCGTCGATGTTCTTGAAAAATAATGTTAAATCATTATCATTATACTTCTTTTTTCTAGAAACGATAGTCTTATCAATTGAATACACTTGATTGAAATTTCAGATAGAGCGCAAATATGACTGTAGATACACTTCTGAATATAAACAAGATTTGTCCTAAAAACACACATCATTTTGTAGGGGAAAAATGTTGGGAAATTAAATAGAAAAATGTAGCCCCTAGCTGCGAAAGAATACATAACAATAATGGAATTTTCTGCGTTTCCCGCCAAACGATTGTTTAATAAAATTTTATTGGAAGCATGGAGAAACAAACAGAGGAGGGCTGATAGAGAGGGCTTGCATTGTAAATGTAATTAGTAAAACAACAATTAATAAAACAATGAGTTGTTTAACAGGGGGATCTGAAAGTCATGTTCTAGGAAAATGAAATGAATTTCAGAGACCCAGTCACGCATTTAGGAGACCCAATCATCACACCTGTGGCTGAAAAATGCTGAGCGACCAGACCCTAATGGGGCTAGACATCAAGTTTGAGCCCTCGCTAGTGAAACAAATATAAGAAAGCATTCAAGAATGTAAATGGATAACCTCTCATATCCATTCTCATGAGTGGAAAACCCTTTCTGTAGGCCACCGTGACAGCCGAATCTATAAAATAGACAAGTGCCAGCTGATATATATCTATAGCAGAGAAGTGTATAATAGGCGTTAGAATTCAAAATCAGAAATTACCTATGCAGGGTTTTTCTTCGTATTGCTTGATTGGGTTCCCTCGAATGTCCGTAGTTCCTGTAACAATCATGATCGCGGTCACTATGAAAACCCTCTATGGTGGGGTGGTTCCACAAGGGAAATTGTGAAAACAATAGAGCGAAATGTCATTTTCTGAAACCATTCGAAACCCCAGGTCTTGAAAATTGCAAGTGTTGTGAGTGTCTTGAGCAGTGAGGAAAATCCTAGGCAATTTAGGGGATATGTTTAGAGTCACTGTCACTCTATCGAGCCACGCTATGAATGTGAGGTCTTAAATTAATTTTATTCATAGTCACTATGACTCTCTTGGGCCGTGAAAGAAACCATGGCTTGAAGATAAAAACCCATAGAGGTGAATTGAAACACTATACCCAAATAAATTGTCGAAGGAGGTGAAGTTATGTATGGGAACGGGTGGACATTTGCATTGAAGTGAACAGGCATTGTTCGCAGAGGCAGGCGAAGGAACAACGGTTGAAGATTTGTAGCGAAGTGCGCAAGAATTTTTTGGAGAGATGGGCAGAGGAACAATGTGTGAACATTTGCAGTGAATTGCAAAACCATTGTTCATAGAGATGAATGGAGGAACAACAGATGGAAATTAGCAGTGAAGTGCAGGGGAATTGTTCGTAGAGACAGGTGGAGGAGTGAAACGTGGTTTCACCGACTAGGATACCTTGCGCCAAACAAAAGCTTCTTTCACAATTGACCTGGAAATGAGGCCAGTGTTGCAAGACATACTAGAAGGACGCACGCAAACCAGGGTATACATCTGCCAAGTCATGTGTAGCTGCTAAATGGATGAACAGTGAATTCCATATCTTGAAGGGGAGCAACTGTCATTTAATTCAAATCAACTAATAATCATAATCCAATTTTCTAAGAAAACCTTACAACGTAAATATTAGATTATTAAAATAGAACTAAAATGTGATTTAAATAGAATTATAAAATGATTTTTTTAAATAGAAATAGAGTTGAAAAGAATAAATAATAATGAAAAAGAACAGGAAAGCGTTAAGAAGATAAGAAAATATTAATTAGGTAGGTGAAATAATAGAAAATATAGGTCAAATTAAATTGTAGTTAGAATTAAAATACTAAAAATATTGAAACAATAAATGATTAGATTATTATAAAAGCAAAAATAAGAGGAAGAAATTAGATAGGATGATTAAGACTAGAGAAGGGGGAGGGAAGGGGGACAATTAGGGGACGGGGAAGGGGCGAAGGTACTAAAGAGGACCAAATTAATAAGATGATGAGAATGAAGAAGTGAAAAGGGTGTACTAGATATGGTTAGGATTGACATCATTGTTAGGGGGATTAGTTTTAGAGGACAAAGAATGGATAATGGGTTTCCAAGAATGGCTATGCTTATATTCATCTTACTGATTAAAGTTGGTAGGGTGCTTTTCGATTTCTAGAGCTTTCCTAAGGACATGGTTTGAATGGAAGGGGAAAAAGGGTAATATTTTAGTTTTATCAAAAACAAATTAAACGTTTAGTATTGTGGGAGTGTTTATCGATGGAGGGTTTAGCAATTCGGTTATGGTAGTTGTCATCCATATGTTCTTCAAGCGAGCTTTGAAGGATCTCCTTGTTTGTCATATGTAATAAATTCCATAGGATTTTATGGTTTAACTGAAATACACAAGAGGGATATTCCCCATAGGTCCATATTAATAATAGTTAGTAGCACCATCCATGCCCTTTCTTAATTCCTTACCAAGAAGCTTCGTCTCTTCTCTGGTCACTCCTCTGTTGAGATTTTCTGTTTGAACTGAAATAGGCAGAAATCTCTGCAGGTGACAACAATAGAAAATCTGTTGCTGGATTATCTCCAGGTTGTTGGGAGCAAATTAATGCATCCTAAATTTGATGTGAGAGCAGCTAGATTCTCTCTACTATAAAATAGGTTGTCATACGGATAGCTGGGAGAGAGTGTGAGGATTTCTTGATGTAATCTCCAAATTTATTTAATATATTCCTGATGCCTATGTTTGGTGGACGTAGCCCAGATTGGTTGGGTGAACCACGTTAAATATTGTGTTTATGTGCTTCTGCTGTGTGTTTAATTGTTTGTTTGTTGTGCACCTGATCCAACACTGTTCACGTACATCTGTACTTGTACATGTACCTCTACATGAAGCTATACCTACACCTATACCTATACATGTACTATCATATGTACTTGTATCATCACCTGTACATATACCTATACTATCACCTACACATGTACTAGTATTCTTCTATAACTTGTGCACAATATCCATATATCTAACATCCTACTAACCTGCCTACAAGATACTAACCTGTAGATCTGTCCCATAGGAGCTCATAGATGCTAAGTGATTTACCTGCATTCGCCTGCTAAGAGAATATGCCACCCTATTCTCTTTTCCTTTAATATACCTGATCTCAAAGTCAAAATTATTGATTGTGTCCAACCATTTAGCCTACCTAACATTCATATCATTCGCTTGCTAAGAGCATATGCCACCCTATTCTCTTTTGCTTTAATATACCTGATATCAAAGTCAAAATTATTGATTATGGCCAACCATTTAGCCTACCTAACATTCATATTTAGTTGGTCAAACAAATACCTCAACCCAATATGATCACTCATCAATACAAACCTACTACCAAGAAGATAGTGTCTCCCCATCTTCAATTCATGTACAATTGCTTCTAAATCAAGATCATGTGTTGGATAGTTCTTCTCATGCTCATTCAACTTTTGCGACTCATAGCATACCACCTGTCTATCCTACATAAGGAATCCACCAAGTCCTCTCTTGCAAGAATATGTGCATACTACAAATTCTTTGTCCGAATATGCAATATTTAACACTGGTGCATGTGTCAACAACTGTTTGAGCTTCTCAACATTCAAAATTCTAACATTTCCTTTGTAATTACATAATAGGATAAGAAATCTATGATAATTTCTTGATGAACCTCCTATAATAGCCTTCTAATCCCATGAAATATCTCACCTCATCCACATTCTTAGGAGATACCCATTCCATGATGCCTCTTATATTTTTTGGATCTATTGTACTTCCCTCCTTGGAGACCATATGCCCAAAGTATGGTACCTCGGTATGAAAGAAATTACACTTGTTGAGCATAGCATACAATTGATCCTCTCTCAACAACTCAACATTGTTGCTAAATGTTTGGCATGCTCTTCCTCATTTTTAGAATATACTAGTATATCATCAATGAGCACAGTAAAAAATTTATCCAAATATGGATGCAACACACTATTCATCAAGAAACTAAACGTAGTTGGAGCATTAGTTAAGCCAAATGGAACTACAACACACTCATAATGCCCATACCTAGTCCGAAAAGTTGTCTTGTAAATGTCTTTCTCTTTGATGCATACCTGATGATATGTCGATCTCAAATCCATCATCTAGAACACAATGACTCCCTTCAACAGATCGAACAAGTCATCAATCCTCAACAACAAATACGTGTTCTTGATGGTCACTTTTTTCAACTGCCTTTAGTCAATTCATAATCTGAGAGTACCATCTTTCTTCTTTACAAACAATATTGGTGTGTTCCATGGTGATACACTTGGCCTAATGTATCTCTTGTCCAAAATTTCCTTCAAATGTAGCTTCAACTCAACCAACTCAGGTGTGTTCATCCTATAAGTTTCTTTTGATGTTGGAGTTGCCCCTAGCACTAACTGATGTAGCCATATGGCCGCAAAACACAAATTGATATTCCTCCATAAGCACTTTTAAATAATTAAATGCTTCACCTTATCATTATTGACCTTTTCCTCTTTATATGACAACTACACATGATCGTGGATTCCCAATGCAAATCCCTTCACAAATTCTCCAAACAATTTATCTACAAAAATAATTCCAACTAAGAGAAATTGCTGCAGATTGCCTTCACCATTACTATATTTTAGTATTTAATGCTTCCTCTATGCTGACTCCCCAACCTCTGTAATGAATATCAATAGTCATCTTCTTCTCCTCAGTGAACTCCATCTGTTCACTTGTGGACTACATTCAATCCCCTTTTTAATAAGCCTTCATACTTGCCATCCAACAATGCAAGCTTTCTCAATTTTAATGGACTAATTTTTTCATAACTACTTGGCCTATTGGAAATTTCGACTTGATAAAGGATGTCTGCAACTTTTGTAAATGACACTTGATTATGACTAAGTAATAATTTATGAAATTGATGGGAAATTTAAACAAATAGTTGGCACACATCTATTCTGAAGACAAAATAATGCAAAGGAGGATATATGAGGCCAACTGTGATATTTACCAAAAAAATTGATGAACCCTCAAACAACTCGACACTTCTAGCACTTGAAATCTCATTCCCCCAAATAACGCATTGTACCTTTGAATAGATTAACTCGCCTTGGGCCAGATAACCTCTTATTCCACAATGACTTTCGACATTCCACTACGGGAAACTCAATTTCCATTTTTGAATGAACTTGACCCTTATGAATTATGAATCCTTAATTAAATCAATCTCTGAATCAATACACTTTTATTAGATAGGGTCCACAGTAAACTCTAGTGTCAAATCAACTAACATCAACCTGCACTTTGATCTTCCAAAGAATTCATTCACGCCAACATGAGCATAGTGATTAGATAAGTGTGGCTTGGATAGATCCTTTGGTTTATTTCAGCCTCATTGATTGGAACTCGGCCCATGAAACCATTATTCTTCTCTATTTCGAGTCAAATTTATGGCAACAATTTGATGTGGATCTCCTCCCTAAACGGCTACATAAAGAGTGATTTCCTACTCACCCAGCTATGGCACTAAGTGATTTCATACTCACAACAAAACCAACACACAGGTTAATACATAGACTTTGAGAAGGTGCTCCATTTCATGCACACAAATAGTCTATTCACCCTTGTGCAAATTGTGTTTTTGTATTTTCATTAATATAATAGAATATAATTACATAGGCTAGTATCCTTACTCGTACGATCTAATTTACAGCCCCGAGCCAACCTCTCGAATGCTTCAAATGCTTACAATATATACAAAGGTAAATCTGAACTAATTTTAGTTCGGATCCAAAAATCTCTTGATATCTCTTAAAGCTTCTCCCAGTTCCATTCTTTACTCATCCAAAATCGTATATTATACCTCTAGATCCCTAAAATCCTTATGAGATCTCAACTAGCCTAAATCCCTCAAGTCCTCCTACATTCGAGAACATTTACAAATATTCCTCACAATATTTAATCAAATCCTCTTTTAAATCACTCAAAACATTGAAAATTACATTAGTTAAATACTTAGGGAACCAACTCCCTTGAAAACACAAGACCCCCTAGATTCTACTAAATGTACAAAATTTGGAACCATGATGCTCCTGCATTAGATTCCCAAGGTAGAAAATAATCATGATCTCCAGATCATGTGTCTCCAATCGTTATCCTCCTAGATCCCAGACTTTGTTCTGCATTTTTTCTTTGGTTGCCTCTCTTCCTTTCTATTGTTTTGTTGTTTTTGTTATTGTTTGTTGTTGTTCTCCAGGTACCCATACTTTATGCTACATTACCCACTAGTTATGCTCTCACGGTATGTTGTTGCGGCTTTGCTTTCTTGTTGTTGTCTTCTCCCTTTGAGACACTTTTCTCATGAGTTCCATCATCAATTCAATTTATATGTCAAACTCATTTCCTTGCTGTACATCCTTCTCTTCCTCTGTTGTAGATCCTTTGCATTCTTCATCAAGCTCTTTCTTTTCTACTGTTGCTTCCAACCATTTCTTCAGTAGCTCCAATTCATCCTCCCATTCACTGATCCTTTGATGAGAGTTGGGTTCTTCTTCTTATTTGTTGACTTCCTCAACAATTTCCATGGTTATCTCCATTGTGCCTATCATCATGATGGAATGATGATCCTTCACTATGTTTTCAGCTAACATAGTCTCTTCTTCAAGTTTTCCTTTACTCTTCTGCTGGTTACCTTCACTTTGGAGTTGTTGGATCCTTACTACCATCCTTACTTCCTTACCTTCTTGTTGCTTGTGAACTTTTATCTCATCTCCAAACAACCTATGTTCAATATCTTCTATCACAATAGCATACTCATTCATTCTATCCAATGTTCCTACAAACAACCTATTGGTTTGTAAATTAAAACACTCTTCTATCTCTATGACTATTAGAGACTCTCTCCTATTGTCAAGTATTATTGTAAGCATTTCTTTTCTATTTCCATGTTCTCCTTGCAACTTCTCGACTAATTCAATCTCCTCAATCATTTTATCACAATGCTCTTCATTTCCATCTTCATCCTTTATATAGTCACTATTTCTCAGTGATTCACTCTAATTGTCTTCCATAGACAATTTTGTTTCAGACATCTCCATAGAAATAAGCTTATCTTCTCTCCTTATGCTTTCAAAAATCAATAATTCATCAACTCCATGCTCTGTATTAGTATTTGAGAGCTATCCTTCTTTAGCACTTATAATCCCTGTATTCCCACAACAATTGTCAATTTGAAAAATATAAGGCTCAATAGCCCCAACAGATGTTTCACATATCAGCTCTTCAGGTTTAACTTCATCTCCTTCTTCCACAAGAAATTGTCCCTATTTTGTAACATCTCCAAATATCAGTTCATCAATAAGTTCTTTTTGCTACAACAAGTAAATGTTTTCCTCATTCAAGAGGCATACTCCATCATACTTTGCCTCAGATTTTTTTATCTTCTGAGAGGTACTCTTCATCCTCCTTTTCATCCAGACTTTCATAAATTTTTATGACAGCTCCAAAAGACTGCCAATCCTATGAAAAACCTACAAGCACATCAAAATTATTCGATTAAAAAATATAGGGCTTTATAGCCTCTTCTGCTACCTTTGTCCACCTTTCCTCATTCTGCCTTGAACTATCCCAATAGTTCATGAGATCTTTACTGACCTCCAATCTTCATCTTCACCCAGAAATTCTCCCTGTTCTACTTCACAAATGGAAACTTCCATTTCTAACTAAGATTCTATGAGTTTTTCCACCAACCATTTCACTTTCCTCTGATGTAGCCTTCTCTATAACTTAGGCCACTTCACTGTCTTTTTCCTCAAGACCCAACCTTGTCTTTGATTTTCCTCTAGTAGCATCATTAACACATCGAGTTGTTCTTTTAACTCAGTAATCTCCTTGTCAAGCTCCTCTTCACTCCATTTCTCCCTCATGTCATTTGCCTTAACATCCTTTCCTCTGTTTCTGTTATGGCTTTTCTTTGAACCTCGGTAGTGACTTTCCATAATCCCTATCTTCACCTCTTCTCTTGTGAACTTCCCTTGTCCACTTAACTGCACTCAAACCTCTCCTTTCTAAGTCTTCAAACCTACCTTTATACCAATGCAAGCTTCCTTCTGAGCTTGGTCTCCAGGTATATTATGGTTCTCTACCTCTAGAACAACTCTCCGAGCAACACCTTACTCCTTCTGACTTTTGTAGTGTTTCGCTCTCTTTTGTGAACATTCACTTGTCCTCCTTATCCAACCTCTGTTGGAATTCTTCAAGGTTCTACCACATTCCAATAACTTCCTAAGGTTCTTCCCATAGCCGTACTGTTGTAGTCTTCTGATAAACCTTCCACTCATTCAATTGTTTCTAATCATCAAACAAACTTTCATACCTCTTTAATCAATCTGCTTCTTGGTTGGCTTGTCTTCTGCAAAATTCTCTTTTTTCATAGCTTAATGCCATGATCCATCTATTCCATGCGGAGGTATAATATATCTAGACTCTTTAAAAAGAATCGTAGACTTCCATTGTGCTTTCACTGCTCCCCACTACATGATCTAGGCTAATATCTCCATATCAAACTCCATTTGCAACGTCCCTGCAAGTCTTCATGCATAAAAATCCATTCTCAATTTCTTTAATTTAATATCAGTTGCAATACACAAAATCACACAAGGATCTCATGGTATGAATTTGTATTCAAACGCTAGTTACAATGTGTACTTAGAGGCACACACTATTGTGATTTTCGCACTAGAAACACACAATGTTTCAGAGTCTTTGCTTCTCCTTGAGCCTCCACCAATCTTCCCATGAGATGAATTAGCGATGTGTGATATTTTCTCTGTTGCAACCAATACAGGCAACAATCTCCAATGGAATAACAACTCCAACACAGGATATGGTATGGGTTCACACGAATTCACTTTTCTATCACCAGTCTACACTCACTTCCATTGATCTTGGAGGTTCTCAATGCTCCACAACAACCACAAACAAGAATTCCACTAAAAATTTCTAGCACATGCTTCAGTTCCCCAACACTTGTCTCTACGCTTCCTCTATCTCGCAATTCTCACAACACCAATCTTGCCATCACAATCTCAACTCCATAGGCTCCCCTACATAATACTTTAGGTGATACAAAACTTGATTTAAATGACTTCGATAAGACTTGAGTCTGGTTGGCACTTTAAAATGGGCGGGAAGGCATTTGTAGGACCTTCAAGTGTGACCTATTATCAAATTCTCATGCGCTCCTCGAAATTTCTTACAGTGCACACTTAACTTTCGACTACAACAACTCGATCCAAATTCTTGCACAAGTCTGCACTATAGGTATTTATTCCCTTCTACGCAAGACTTTACGCATGCGTCTTCACATACATCAATGCTCAACAATTAATCGATGCAATGGTGTCACAAGTTTCACAAATGTCAGGTTCCGTTACCAAATGATTCAGCCATGTGGCCGAAAAACCTAAATTGATATTCCTCCACAAGTGCTTTTAAATAATTAAATGATTAACCTTACCTTTATTGACCTTCGCCTCTTTATATGACCACTACATGTGACCGCAACTTCCCATCGCAAATTCCTTTACAAATTCTCCAAACACTTTATCTACAACAATAATTCCAACTAGGAGAAATTGCTCCAAATCGCCTTCATGACTACTATATTTCAGTATTTAACGCTTCCTTTCTGCTGACTCCCCAACCTCTATAATGATTATCAATAGTCATCTTCCTCTCCTCTATGAACTCCATATGTTCACTTGTGGACTGCATTCAATCCCCTTTTCAGCAAGCCTTCATACTTGTCATCCAACAATGCAAGCTTTCTCAATTTTAATGGGCTAATTTCTTCAGAACAACTTGGCCTATTGGAACTTTCGACTTGATAAAGGATGTCTGAAACTTTTGTAAATTAAACATGATTACCACTGAGTAATAATGAATGAAATTGAGGGAAAATTCAGCATCAATTTGGCCTCTTGGAATATGTGCTTTTGGCTAGGAACAATATTGTTAATGGCTATACTTTGAAGGCAAAGTCAGAACAAAGTGTAAATCTCTTTTACAAATTTCAAACCTTTCTCTAATGACTTTAAAAAAATAGTTGGCACACATCTGTTTTGAAGAAAAAATAATGCAAAGGAGAACATATGAGGCAAACTGAGATGTTTACCAAACAATTTGATGAACCCTCAAACAACTCGACACTTCTGTCAGTTGAAATCTCATTCTAAAAAATAACTCATTGTACCTTTGAATAGATTAACTCGTCTTGGGCCAGATAACCTCTTTTTCCACGGTGAATTTAGGCATTCCACTACGAAAAACTCAGTTTCCATTGTTGAATGAACTTCACCTTTAGGAATTATGAATCCTTAATTAAATCAACCTCTGAATCAGTACACTTTTATTAGATAGGGCTCATAGTAATATCTAGTTCCAATTCAACTAACATGAACCCATTCTTTGATCTTCCAGAGAATTCATTCACACCAACGTGAGCATAATGATTAGAGAATTGTGACTTGGACAGATCCTTTGCTTGATTTCATCCTCATTGATTGGAACTCGGCCCACAAAACCATTATTCTTCTCTATTTCGAGTGGATTTTATGGTAACAATTTGATGTCGATCTCCTCCCTGATCTGCTATGTAAAGAGTGATTCTTTCTCACCTAGCTATGATGATTAACTCACAACAAAACCAACGCACAGTTCAATACGCAAACTTTGACAAAGTGCTCCATTTCATGTGCACACATAGTCTATTCACCCTCACGCACACTGTGTTTTTGTATTTTCATTAATATAATAGAATATAATTACATAGGCCAGTAGCCATACTTGTAAGGCCCAATTTATAGCCTCAGGCCAACCTCTTGAATGCTTCAAATGTTTACAATATATACAAAGAGAAATCTGAACTAATTTCTATTCAGATCCAACAATCTCTTAATCTCTCCTAAAGCTTCTCCCAACTCCATTCTTTACTCAACCAAAGTCCTATATTAGACCTCTAGATCCATAAAATCCTTATGAGATCTCAAATAGCCTAAATATCTCATGTCCTCCTACATTCGAGAACATTTACTAATATTCCTCACAATATTTAATTAAATCCTATTCTAAATCACTCAAAACATTGAAAATTACATTAATTAAATACTTAGGGAACCAAATCCCTTGAAAACAAAAGACCCACTAGATTCTACTGAATGTACAAAATTTGGAACCATGATGCTCCTACATCACTAACTCAATAGAAAATTCTACCTCCCTATGAGGTGGAAACTCTGTAATGTCCTCAGGAAATACATCCTTGAATTGTTGTAAAACTAGGTACCTGCTGAACACATCTATATCCTCAACTTCCTTACCCTTATCACTAGAAATGTGCACTGTGAATAGCTTGCACACTTTCATGTGGCTATGCTTTGCTTGCATAGCTGTCACAAGCCTAACTGATGTGGATTTCTTCTTACCCTATAAGACTCTTTGTTCCCCATTGTCATCAACACACTCAATAGATTTGTCATAACAATCTACCTTGGTTCTATGAAGATACAATCAATCCATGCCCAACAACATATTGTATGATTGCAACGATAATACATTTAGATATGCTGCCATAGGCATACCATTTAAATCAAATGACAAGCTCTTACCCAATGATGAAATTTCTTCTTCGTACCTGTAGCCAACTTCACTAACCAAGAGTCTGCATCCAATTTCTTCTCAAACCACACTTATCCACCAAGACAGGACTAACATAGCTATAATTATATCTAGGGTTAATCAAAAGAGAAATAACTTGATCACAAAGCTTACTGTCCATCTCAATGATAGATTCTTGATGCTTTGCCTGTTTTTTATCCAATGCTACATAGATACATGGAATACTTTGACCAACATCCCTAATAGTGTGTGCCTTCTGCACATTGTATATATTAGGCCTACCACTCTGGTACTATGGGCAGTCTCTCCTATGATGACCTCCTCCACAAGTCCATCATTGTATGGGCTCCTTATTATGTTCCTCGGATTGGTGTCCCTGTCCTCTATCCAATGCATTCAACCTCTTAAGTGGTGCAAAATTCTTCTTATTACCTGAATACTAAGGTCTTGCTCATTTATTTTCCTATTTTTCTTTATTCTTTGCATTATCTCTCTAGTCTAGCATAGTTTCGGGCATGCAATTAGATTGTTCATAGCAATGCCTTATCTTTCAAATGGCCTCCTCCAATGATCTAGGCTCATTGACCTCAATCCTATACTTAAATGAAATCGGTAATCCACTAATGAACCTCTAAATCTTGGCCTTTTACTTTGTGAGATAAGGCACATACCTTAGTAACTCTAAGAATTTGCGAGTGTACTCATCATCTATCATGAAAACCATCTTTAGCTCATAGAATTATTTTTCCCTGTCATCAAAGTATCTCTCTGAAAAATACTTCTTCTTGAATAGCCGCTCAAACTCACTCCAAGTCAGATCCTCCTCATGAATACATCTGACATTATTCATATCTTCCCACCAAATGTCTGCTTTACCTTTGAGAGTAAATGTAACTACTCTATATTTCACGTTCTCTGAATAATCATGCAACTTAAAGAACTTCCTCATGCCGACCAACCCTACCTCTGCATCCTATGGCTTCTTCATCTCTCCATCAAATGTTGGTGGATTTTCTTTCTTAAACTCATTCAATAAATATCCCCTATTACTCCTCATGTAAGCCTGATAACGATGACGATCATGATGCCTATTTGAATCAGAAATGGAATAATACATGTGTATAACCCCTCTCCTATCCGGAGTGTCCAATGATCTACCATCTTTGAATGTGTCATCTATAGCTAACCTATGGCCACCATGCGACCGAATACCATATTCCCCATTAGGTCTATCCTCTTTGCTCGTAGCTGATCCAACATAGTCCCTGTTGCTACAAATTTGAACAACTATGAAGTATCACTGCATTTACCTCTGCTTGTTTCTCTTGTGCCTACATGATTTTGTCATTATCTTCCTTGCAAATCCTTATTTCTTCCTTTAAGCTTCTTAGTGTAACTGCCAAATTGGAAGAGTTCCCAACACCATACTTCTCTTTGGATTCATAGGGAGATTCTTTGTAGTCAACCATCTTGTTGGCCATTTGATATTTCTTCTTGCAAGGTATATCATGTCAGCTAAACCAAATCATAATAAACCAATGTACCTTAGTATAGCTCGGGGAGGATACCTTATCTACAATATCAACAAATTAGTGTGATACATGTATAACATAATAATGACAACACATAGAATCATGAAACATAAGAATATGACCATGCAATCGTCATTCTAGCTAGGGTCTAGTCATCAATGGATGACCTCAACAACAACACAAACCACAACGTCATGCATAACAAATACCATCATTACATCACTATACACTTGACCACATGAAAACATGAGTATGCATAAGCGACTCATAACCATCATAACATATGCATAAACACATATGATCAAGCATGAATTAGCAATACATGAAATCAAACCTGTAAGAATGATACATGCAACCAATCTTACAAGAATTTAACCAACCAACAAGATTGCAAGAAAAAATAATACAATGATACATTGTAAGTGACATAAGTTGACATGTAATAAGTCATACACTCACAATGATGCATCCCACAATAGAACACATCAACTCTACATGACCACATCACTACAAAAATTATCCACATCATGCAAATGTAACAAACACATGGAATGCAAGTGTGAGAGACACACATGCAACTGACATGCATGCATGACCAACACATAGCCCATCTCGTCTGAGGGGTCAACCATGCTCACCCACATCTACCCCAACAACTGGCTAGTCGAGGTAAACATGCGTCAAGAGGCCATTATGATATGATTCGACATCCTAAGTGAAATTAAGGAAGTGGAACAGACAGAAACACACCATACATACACTCAATATCAGCTTCAGGACCCTCAGGAACCAATCTAACACTTTAGACAACTTTCCCTTGGGCCCCACTGAACTTTTGGACAACTTAAGCCTCTATCACTCTCATGATATTAGCATGAAAACATCCAAAAACCCGAAGTCTCTTTCACAGGCTTGCCTGCTAGTGTCCAGAGACTCATTTAGTTAGTTCTATGCCATCATCCCCGGGATTTTAGCCACATTTTCAGGCCTAGAGACAAGGTCACTGCCAAGAATTGAACCATCACTTCAGAATAGTAAAATAACATGGAAATGATAGAACTAAAGAAAATACTTGTTTAAGACCTTAATTGGACCCCTACTAGCAATGACAAGAATTTCGTCAAACATATCACAAATATGTAAACTACATGTGTAAATAACAGTTATGAGCATAGGGGTCTCATACTTAGCTAAGAATATTTAAGAACCATTGATGCCTCAACACATCAACTTCCATTCCATCCATTAGGTGATAGATACATTGATCATTCAATTACAAGTAAAAGCATGATGAAAGCCATACATAACTGCTATCATAAAACACATACATAACAAGCATAATAGTAGTATAAATACTAATGAAAGTACAACCATATAAACCACATATAATCCATCAAAATACTCATGTAAATATAAGGAGAAATAACCTTTCTTTCATGATGCAAAATCGAAACCCAGGATGGGGCTTCTACGTTCCACCTTATCTAGAATGGTTGATCCAAATATCTCTTCAATTGTTCAACCTCGTGCCATACTCGAAGCATCAACGTGGGATCTCATGGAACACATCAATCAAAACTCATCAAGGGCTTCCAGAGGCCATCCACCTCAACCTATCAAGCAGTTATTCCACCTCACGGTCAGACATCACAAAACCATCATCAGATTGATCTTTATCCCAATCATCCAGGGCTCTAGAGTATCTGTTCTAACCAAGGCTCTAAGACTAGTAATTGAACCCATAGTTGTCGTCAAGCTCCATAGATTTTGTCCAACCAAAGCTCCAGGACTAGTAACTCAACCCACCAAGGGCTCCAAAGCATTTTTCAAACCAAGGCTACGGGACTAGTAACTCAACCCAAGTTGTTACAGGGTTCCAAAGTGTTTGTCCAACCAAGGCTACGGGACTAGTAACTTAACCAAAGCTAAGGAAACATGAGAACCAACAAAAAAAAAACATCGAAAGTATACCAACAATCGCCATGGCTATCCAGTAAATGGCAAGGCTAGGAAATCCACTATCAATCCATGCAATCCTCCATGCCAGTGACATATCACAACCAACACACAACATGCATATTCCATGCACGCCACAACTATGAAGCAAACATACATGCAAACTGGTACCTGCAAGAAAATCTGATGTAGCTGTTGATCCCGGTGCCCTCTTTCACTTTCCTTCTCTTCCTTTTCCTTCTTTCTCTAAGAATCCAAGTATGCCACACCCACCAAGAGTGCTCCAAGAAAACTCTAAGTCTCCAAGAGAATGAGAGAGAGAGAGAATAACAAGAAAGCTCCAAAAATGAACTAACAAAAGGTTACCAACTGATCCTTATAAGCCCTTTTATGAATGAGACCTCTATTTTCTTCATTTTCCATTATTTTCCTTCATTTTCCTCATCACATGCAACATGTAACCTTTCACCTCCTTTTTCTCCTAATTTCCATTATTTTTGTAAATAAGTGTGCCAAAAATTCCATTTTGCCTTTCCAAAGCCTTAGCCATTACCTTTGCCAATTTCCTTAGCCATAAACAATCACAAGTGATCCCCATCACTAGGATTTTTCCCAACACATTCAGCTTGGAATAAGTTTCCCATCATTTGTGGTTATTATATTGCATTTATTAATTTTTATTACATCAAAGTTTCACCAGTGTTGTTACATTGTCGAACAAATATTATCTTCAAAAGAGTAGCAGAAATGGGTCACAAAGATGTTGGGTTATTGTTAGAAAATTATATATTACAGAGCAATGGAACACATAAAGTATTACAGAAATATAAACATAGAAAACACATAAAACAAGAGAGACACAGATATACATGGTTCACCCAGTTTAGGCTACGTCCACCCCAAACAGCCAGTCCTTCCTTTCTATTATCTAGCAAAATGAAGAGACAAAACCTACAACAGATCCATTGTAATATCCTCTGTTTTCTCTCACGGTCTCACCTCTCTATTTCTCGCTTGGAGAATACACATCTATTACACAACCTCAAATACAATGCCCTCATACAAAGGGAGGGGTTGCCTTCTAGGGCAAAAAACCCTAAAATAAACATAAGTTCTACCATCAGATCATCTACCTAATGAATGGCCCATATTCACTAGAAATTACTATACTTTTACAAGGCAATTTTACATCTGTTTTTAGCTTCGAGGGCGCTGCCCCTGGAACCCCCACCGGGGGACTGCTGGCCCCTGGACCCCC
>APFE030449995.1:9277-31616 GCA_000404065.3 Pinus taeda | reverse complement strand
ATATCTACAGGATTCTGGCTAGTGTGTATCTTTTCCAGCTTCAACTCTCCATCTTCCAACACTGATCATATGAAATGGTACTTGAGCTGTATGTGTTCAGTCCTGGAATGAAATGTTGAGTTCTTTGCAAGATGAATGGAACTTTGGCTATTACTGTATAACGTGCCCATATCATGCACCTTACCCAATTCACCCATAAACCTTTGTAACCAAATCATTTCTTTACTAGCCTCTGTAGTAGCAACATACTCTGCTTCTGTTGTTGAAAGTGCAACAACACTTTGGATTTTTGAGACCCAAATGACAACTATTCCACCTACAGTAAATACATATCTTGTAGTGCTCCTCCTATTATCTCTGTCACCTGCCATATCTGCATCAACATATCCCTGTAGAGAAATGTTTGATCCACCAAAGCATAATGCTTGATTTGTGGTACCTTTCAAATATCTAAGAATCCATTTCATTGCCATCCAATGTTCCTTTCCTGGATTGTTCATGTACCTACTTACAACTCCCACTGCATGTGCAATATCAGGCCTTGTGCAGACCATTGCATACATTAATCTTCCAACTGCTAATGCATATGGAACTTTAGACATATAATCCATGTCTTCTTGGGTCTTTGGGCACATTTCCTTACTAAGTTTGAAATGGCTAGCAAAAGGTGTACTTACTAGTTTTGCATTGTGCATATTAAATATTTTCAACACCTTTTGTATGTACTCATTCTGAGACAATGCTAATTTGAGATTTTTCCTATCTCTAGTTATTCTCATACCAAGGATTTTTTTGCAGCTCGAATCCTTCATTGCAAATGAATTTGCCAATTATTTTTTGAGCACATTTATTTCCTGCATGTTAGACCCTGCAACAAGCATGTCATCTACATATAATAACAATATAATATAGTTGCCATCATTTTGATTTTTCAGATAAACACAATGATCAGAGTGACATCTGGTATAACCTTGTTCAGGCATACACTTGTCAAATTCTAGATACCACTACCTTGGAGCCTGTTTTAAGCCATACAAGCTCTTATTCAACTTGCACACTAGTTTCTCCTTCCATTTTACCTCATATCCTTGTGGCTGCTGCATATAAATATCTTCCTCCAAATCCCCATGGAGAAAGGTTGTCTTTACATCTAACTGCACAAGATGCAAATCTTCAACTGCTACTAGACTTAAAATAGTTCTGATTGAAGTCACTTTAACAACATGAGAAAATATTTCATCAAAATCAATACCTTTCTTCTGTGAAAACCCCTTCACCAAAAGTCTAGCTTTGTACCTTTGTTTTCCTCCATCTTCTTCCTTCAGCCTATAAACCCATTTATTCTTCAATGTAGTTTTTCCTGCTGGCAACCTGACTAAGTCCCAAGTCTAGTTATACATTAAGGAGTCCATATCTTCTTCCATGGCTACCTCCCACTTCTTCCTGCTTTCAACCTATATTGCTCCTTCATAACATTCGGGTTCACCAGTGTCAGTCAACAATAAATAATATAATGAAGGAGATTATCGTTGAGGGGGTATACTTATCCTGGTAGATCTTCTAACACCACTTTTAGGTGTTTGGGGTGCCTGTTGTTGTTGTTGTGGTTGTTGATTATTATTATTTTCAGGCACCTTTACTTTTTCAGTGATTTCATCAAGAACTGCATTATTCCCTTGTTTTCTTTTTCCTATTTCTTTTCCTGCAACTGATTCTTATACAATACCTTTTCATTGAATATTACATCTTTGCTCCTAATGATTTTGTGATTTTCGTAATCATATAAGCGATAACCAAAATCATTAACACCATATCCAATAAAGGTACATTTCTTTGAATTTGCCTCAAGCTTTGTTCTGTTTTCTTTATTAATATGGACAAAGGCCTCACATCCAAAAGGCTTTAAAAAAGAGGATTTTACCATTTTACCTATCCATGCTTCCTCTGGAACACCACCATCCAAGGAACTTGAAGGCCCTTTGTTAATTAGATAAACAACAGTATCTACAGCATCCACCCAAAATTGTAAAGGCAATCCTGCATGTAATCTTATGCACTTTGCACACTCCATGATTGTTATGTTCATCCTTTCTGACACACCATTTTCTTGTGGTGTTCTTGGAACTGTCTTCTCTCTATGAATTCCATGCTCTGAATAGTACCTATCAAAATCTTTGCTACAATATTCACCTCCATTGTCTAATATGAGACACTTCAATTTCTTTTCTGTCTCAATCTCAACCAAAGCTTTCCATTTCTTGAAAGTATCAAATACATAAAATTTGTTCTTAATATAATAAATCCAAGTTTTTCTAGTTGCGTCATCAATAAAAGTAACATAATAATGAGAGCCACCGAGAGATGATACCTGAGTAGGTCCCCATACATTTGTATGCACAAGCTCTAATTTTTCGCTCTTCTTTTATTTCCCAACTCTGAAAAATCTGACTCTCTTCTATTTTCCATAAATGCAATTCTCACAAAAGTACAAATCAACATTCTTCAAACCTAACAACAAATTCCTTGAGTGAAGAACCTTCATCCCCTTTTCATTCATGTGTCCGAGCCTATGATTCCATAATGCTGCATTTTCTCCTTTGGAATTTAAAGCATTAACAGAGTTAGAAAAACCATTTCATAAATATAATGTACCAACCTTTTCACCTTTTTCTATTACCAGGGCTCCTTTGGTGACCTTCCAAGCTTTATCTGTGAAAGTTGTCACACAACCTTCACCTCCTAACTGCCCTGTTAAAATCAGATTTTTCTTCAGATCTCGAACATGCCTTACCTCCTTTAGTAGCC
The DNA here is from genome assembly GCA_000404065.3 of Pinus taeda. Taxonomy (NCBI): domain Eukaryota; kingdom Viridiplantae; phylum Streptophyta; class Pinopsida; order Pinales; family Pinaceae; genus Pinus; species Pinus taeda. The sequence continues at coordinate 28,811 of APFE030449995.1, read as the reverse complement.
ATTGGTTTCCATTCTGCTATTTTACAAGAACCTTACCCATTCCAACAATTTTATAGGGTTTATCATCACCCAAACAGACTTGTCCAAAATCTCCTTGAACATAGTCATGAAAATATTTCTTATCAAGTGTGGCATGGAATGAGTCCCTTGAATCTACCACCTAGGAATCAGTAATATTTTCGAAAGAAAGAATCAAAGCATCTTGTAACACCTCACCTGTCACATTTTCTTCATGATTGTTTTCTTACTATGCATCTCCTTCTTTTCCCTTCCAAGATCTACAGTCTTTCTTTAGGTGTCCTTTCTTTCCACGTTTCCAGCACACTATTCCCGATCTGGACTTGGATCTACCTTTCCTTGATTTATTGCGATATCCTAAGCTCTTTCCTCTTTCCATTTTTCTTCCCCTAGACTCTGCACTCAAAGAATTACCCGATGTCTCACTAGAGCTTTTCCATCGCATTTCCTCGCTAAGGATAGCACTGACAACATCATCAAACTTTAAAGTACTAGATCCAAAAACATAGTTACTAATGGCCATTACTAAACCATTCCAACTTTTTGGCAATGAGCACAAGAATAACAGAGCTCTAACTTCATCATCAAAGTTTACCCCTACAGAACATAACTGACTTGTAACAATATTAAAATCATTTAAATGGCCTGCAACAGATCCACCTTCTGACATCTTCATATTATATAACCGTTTCATAAGAAATACCTTGTTTGAGGCCGATGGTTTTTCATATAGTTTCTCCAATGCCTTAATCAAACCCTCTGTCATTGTTTCCTTCAAAATGTTGAAGGCGACCGATGCTGCAAGGCACAACCGTACTGTTCCAATTGCCTTTCTATCAAGAAGGTTCCATTCTTCATCTGTCATACCCATCGACATCTTTGTTTTCTGCCCAATGGTAGGTACAAATCTTTCTAATACATATAATCTTCCATTTGCAATTTCCACAATGAAAAGTTTTGGCCATTAAATTTATTGACCCTAAACTTACCATCTTCTGCTATTTCGCTCACTCAAATGAGGAACCCTTCTTTCCTATGAGTTTATCAGCGAAATAGACCTTCAGCTCTGATACCAGTGGTTAGAAAATTATATATTACGGAGCAATGGAACACATAAAATATTACATAAATATAAACACATAAAACAAGAGAGACACAGATATACGTGGTTCACCTAGTTTGGGCTACGTCCACCCCGAACAGCGAGTCCTTCCTTTCTATTATCCAGCAAAATGAAGAGACACAACCTACAACAGATCCACTGTAATATCGTTTGTTTTCTCTCACAGTCTCACCTCTCTGTTTCTCACTCGGAGAATACACATCTATTACACAGCTTCAAATACAATGCCCTCATACAAAGAGAGGGGTTTCCTTCTAGGGAAAAAACCCTAAACTAAACATAAGTTCTACCGTCAGATCATTTGCCTAATGAACGGCCTAGATTGACTAGAAATTACTATACTTTTACAAGGAAATTTTACATCTGTTTTAGCTTCAGGGGCGCAACCCTCGAAACCCCCCCGGGGGACCGCTATCCCCCGAACCCCCTAGCTGGGGGGGATCGGCCCCCCCGAACCCCCGCGGGAGGGACAAGTCCCCCCCACAGCCCCCCGCGTGAAGGGTTGTACAAACTTCCTGGGGTATACGTTTGGCTAAAACAAAGACCTCTGAACAATCATGCTCCACACCCAACAGTTATGACTTTGAAATCATCTACAAAAAATTGAAGCAGAACATTGTTGTAGATGCACTCTCAAGAAAGGATGAGGATGTAGAAGAATTTCTCTATGCCATTTATTATCCAACCTTGTTGGAAAACTGAAGGAAGGGATGAATGGAAGGTGTGGACATGCAATCAAAAGTTGCAGCAACATCCCAATACATTTGATGCATTTATCTCGAAAAATGATTCATTACGGTACAAGGATCGCTTATATCTCTGTAAGAATTCCCAAACCAAACAAAATATTATTTTTTTGTTACACACCTCTTCCTTAGGAGGGCACTCAGGATTTTCAAAAACTTACGACAGGGTGAAGAAGGAATTTTTTTGGGATGGCCTTAAATCTGATATTAAGATGTTTGTGGAAAAATGTTTGATTTACCAGCAACATAAAGTTGAGACAATTAAGACTCGGGTTTGTTACAACCTTTAGCCATTCCAAGGCAGCGTTGGGAGGAGGTCTCAATGGATTTTATCATAGGTTTACCAAACTCTAAAGGAAATAGTCTCATCATGGTGGTAGTTGATATACTTACCAAGTATGTGAACTTTTGTGCATTATCCCATTTGTTTAAAGTTAGTACAATTGCTATTTCATTTATGGAAACAATTCAAAATCTACATGGAAACATAAAGATTATTGTTAGCGGTAGATATCCTATTTTAACTAGAAATTTTTGTATGGAATTATTTACTTGTCTTTGTACTAAATTAGCCCATAGCTAATCTTATCATCCTCGATATGACAGGAATTTTGAGATAGTGAACAAATCTTTGGATGGATATCTCTGTTGTTTTGTTTATGATAAATAAACTCAATGGGTCAAGTGGTTACCCCATTTATAGCACTTTATGGAGATCATCCACCATCCATCACATCATCTTTAAGAGAAAATTCTAAGGTTTAAGTAGTGGAAAATCACATCGAGCATCAAAAAATAAGTTCTCCAACTCTTAAAGGATAGCCTCACTTTGGTGCATAATCGAATGAAAAAATAGTTAGATTAGCATCACAGAGAAATAAATATTGATTGTTGGAATCACGATTACTATTACACCGAAACCCATAGGTCTTAGTAAAAATATACATTTCCATAGTTAACAGATCCATGAGAGTTGGTTAAGCACATGTCGTGAAACACACGGGAAGCATTGGTTTATGTGATTTCCAAAAATATCCCCTTCGGCTCAAGCCAGGTGTGATTTGAACTTGAGACCTCTGGCTATGATTCCAATTGTTAGGAAAAATACTGAGAGGGGGGGTGAATCAGTATTTTAATTCACATAAAACTTTTCATTTCATATTGTGGTTTCGATATGTTATTGTCATTCATGCAACCAATGTATGTATGTTACTTCAGTGAAAGAAAACAATGTATATCAAATTAAATAACTTTTCATATGTTTCACCAATTGTTCACTTTAACCGATGCATAATTACTTCATTATTCATTCTTTAAGCATAAACTTTGAGCAGTAAAGAGTAGATATATCATTAACACACAAGAAACATATCAACATAGATGAAAACCAGGATTTTATGTGGAAATCCAATGTGGTAGATGTTAGTCAGTCTTTTTTGCCTATCATCAGTGATCAAATATGCTTTTACCAACTCTTTCAGGAGTCTCAAATTCAAATTTTACCATGTCACTAGGTTTACAAAGTAAATTTGGTCGTTGGTTAGTTGGTCTAGGCATGATTTTATTCTTTTGGGAAAGTCACACATGTTGGTCACCTGCCTCATTCAGATGAAGGTGTCTTAATAAAAAGGAGGTTTTCATTATATCAATTATCACCATCATTCCATTCATTTTTATATTTTCATTAGGTCATTAGGGTTTCAAGGTCCATCATCATCATGTGTAAATCCAACATTAAATAAAGCATGACAAGCAGCTCTTTGACATTAACTTGATGAGTTTTCACAAGTTCATCATGATTTCAGTTTCAAAGACACTAGGAGAAGAAGTTTCAGTTCAAAAAGTGAAAATGTAGCCCAAGTTTCAACTCTCCAAGGTGACTTAGTCTTAAAGGTGAAAAAACAAATTTTTAAAAGGTTTGTGGGGCCCATTTCTTTTCAAAAGGAAAACCAACTTGCCTATATTAACCTAAAAATCCACAAACTCACTTTATTGGCCTTTTATTCCCCTTTGTGCATTGAGCTCTTCCCTCCATTCGTGAGAAAAACTTGGGTTTTTGGAAAAATTAGAAAAAAATTCAAGACATTGCGCTTCTAGAGACTGCACTACACTTCTAAGGCCGGGGTTGCACGTGTTACACTAAAAATTGTCACCATGACTATATGCAGTTAATATGGCTCCATCAATAGTCATATTATCCTCCTTGTCAAGCCTAATACCTTTGCTCTCCATGTCAAACTTCAAGAAAGAGAGAAAGTCAATAAAAATCATGTTTATCTCTGGGTACGCAGGTTCTCTCTACCTTGCCTGCGGGTACGCATCCCAAGCTCATTGTACCTGCGTACTTGTACGCTCTGTAAGTCAAGGGATGGGTGCGTACTCCTGTAAAGGTCAAAAGGCGCGAGTTTCATCTTAAAAAAGTTACTTGTGGTCACTTCTAGAGCCTTCTAGAAGAGTGTTTGACGTGTATTGAGCGCCTCCAGATGGTTCATGCATCCCTATGATAGAGGAACTTATCCCATCAAGAGAGGAGCTACCCCATCCAAAAGAGGGAGTATCCCATTGATGTTGGAACTGAATAACTTCCTCTAGAATACTATAAATACAGGCCTTGGGCCAAAGGAGGGGAGGTTGAAAGCTGAACATTCTAAAGGGTAAATGCTGCTGGAATTAGGACTTCCATTGTTGACTTGTGAGGAGAGATCACTATCCTTCCTTGTTGCCATAGTGGGAGTGGGTGAGCTTGTCAAAGTAGAGGAAATCTCTTGCTGGACCCTGGGAGGAGCTTGCACAACACCAAGGCTCAGGTTGTAATGGTTCCTTTTTTGTTTCCTTAATACAAATAAGTCCATTCTTCTCAATGATTTGTTGTTAATGAATTATTCCATGTACTCCTTGGTCTATGTGATGAATATGCTTTGTTTTATGATGAATATTCAGGTGTTATGTAATCGTTTGCTTTGTTAGTGTATTCAGGTCTTAAAGTGAAGGAGGAGCTCATCTGGATCAGCAAGGCTGGACTGCTACAACAAGCGTTGGACCTAAGGTAAGATTGAAAAACACTTGGTTTCTTATAGAATGATGTATGTTTAGAGAAGGATTGCTCTTGTTTGGTTTGTTTGTCACTAGAGAGTCTTAGACTCCTAGGGAGGTTAGCTTTGTCCGCAAAAATAACTCTTTCCGCATGACACACCTCTTCTCGAATATCTGTGGAGATTTGTTTTCTTTTATTATGAACTCATGCAGCTTCTTATCCAACTAGTGAGCACCAATATTGTAGCAATAATGATGCAACTCCTAGGCTACCTACTTTACTCTTATCAACCCAGTAGTTCGTAATAAACTTGGAAGCGACGGTGTTGTATGCATAAGTACTAGTTCCTACTGTAGGTTGTCACTTGATCAGCTGGCGCAAGATCACTAGGAGCTCAAGCCAACTTCTATGGATTCTAGAAGAAGCTTTATATGTGATGGAAGGAAAAAGAGATTACTCCATTGATGCTATTCTACTTGCAGAAAGGAAGATTGAAATGTAAAGCAAACCAAGGAAATCCTAGTTAACCACTAATCCTACTTTTGCAGAAAACACTATGAAAACCATGAAAAGAATGCCATTATCTACTCAAGGAAGTGAACAACATCTACCTAAGCTATTTCTGAAAGTAAATGAGCAAAAAAACATCTTTTTGGATTTTTTATGTATTTTTATGTGAATTTGTTATGCATGTAATTTATTTGTTTGTGGATGTGGCAGCGAATAGGTGGTGATGGAGGGCGGTTTTGGGACTTGAGAGGATGTAGGATGGTGTGAATGGGTCCTAGGAGGTCTCAAGTGGCCTCTAGAGGCTTTTCCCAAACTCAGCCTTCAAAAGAAAGCCTACAGGAAAATCTACAGGAGGACACAGGAAATCTACAAGAGGAAAAACAGTGTTCTACAGGAGGCCTACAGGAGGAGGCCGAGCGCAGTTTTCACTATTTTGAAGGTGTGAGAGTGGGTGGAGAAGGTATATGAAGGTTGGAATGAAGTGTTAGGTCACCTAGGGTCTACCAAGAATCATTAGGAGAGAGAAAGATGATTGGATTTGCTCAAGGAGAGAGAGGAAAGTCTATGGAAAATGTAGGAAACTAAGGCAGAATTGAGGGGAGACTTGGGCAACCCATAGGGCATGGATTAGATGGAAGATGGAGTGGATGATAGGTTGGAATGTTGCTAGAATATATCTTCTGCATAAACAACTGACAGTCAACTAATGAGATTATGCAAGGAAGGAAATAAGTGCATCAAAAAAACAGATTTTTTGCATCAAAGTAAACTATGATCTATGGAAGAAAATGTTGATGACCATTGCATGAAAGAAGAATGTTGAAAATAAGGAAATGAGCATGATGAAGAAGTTCTGAAGCAAAGCAAACTAAACTATGAACCAATTAGAAAGCTGCAAACACTAGAAGTCCTATGAAGGAGGAAAATCTGTGTTTTGGGGGCAGCAAGAGGTTCTTTGCCTCATATCATTGTCCCAAAGGGAGGAAGAGAGGCCAGGGAACTATTGATAGCCTTTTGGATCTTTTCTTTATCACTGCTTAACCTGCTATTGAAAACACCAATGGAAGCAAACTACTAAATCATCAAAAACAACCTATTCTTAACCATAAAAGAAATCTATCTAACAACAACCTAATCTACAAACTGAAATGAAACATACAAATACAAGAAAAGAGGAGCTTGGCTGCTTGGATTGGGCCCTAACCCAAGAGCTTTAGCCCTCTGAGGTAACTCAATGCTAACTCAAAAAGGATTCCATCTTTATTCTCAAAAAAATAAAAAGATTACATGAACTGTCAAGATAATAAGCTTGAAGTTGAGCAGAGTTACATAAGCAATACTGCAGAAAAAATTCAACAAAAAATAGACCCTAGTGAGGCCCTAGGCCTCTCTACTTATACAAATGAAGCTCCCAACATCTTCCTCAAAATCAGGGAGGCTTTGCTCCTAAAACTTGAGATAAACATCAATTATCCTCCACTTGCTCGACTACCTGCTAATGCATGACTTGGCTGCCTGTACTCCGAGCTGAAAGAAGGGGGATTCGAAATGGGGAGTAATAAATGAGGGGGATCCCATCCTATAAGTCCTCTCCTTTGTCCACTTCGAGTTACTGCTACCATTTTTCCATTGTATCCTTGACTTTGACCACAAAAATCATCAATAATCTGCATTAAACACGTATTAGACCTCATGGCATCATAACTAACTCAACTCACTCAATAAGCATAAATATAATCAGAAAATCATGTAATAAGCTAAGAGAATGGTTTATTAGACTAGGTTAGGAGGTAAAATGAGCCCATATAATTACCCATTTACGAGGCTCATCATCACCCCCTATTAAAAGTGTTGCTCATCCTCTGAGCAACATAGTCCATTTCCTCATCTTTTATGGCCCCAATGGCCTCCCTAGCATCCCATGATTTTGATTTGGTCTCCTCTTCCTTGTCATAGAATCCTACCTTCCTGTCTACCTCTTCCCACTAATGTCGCTCTTCTTCTTCTTTTCTGCCTTCCAGCATGCCTAGCAGCAGTGGGGGACTCAATTTTAGGCCAATCCAATTGACCTGCAACCTCTGCATGGAGCGCTTATACATGGGCACTCTCCTTAATGCCTCCCTCATCCTCATTGGGGAATGATATTCCCTGATCTGCAGACTTTGTGGTAAGGTATTCCATCTCCTCACATAGGCATGTACACAGTCATCCCCAAGTAATCTTTCCATATCCTCAAAATGTGTAATGGCTTGTGCTTGGTCATTGATATATCTAGGTGCAATATGGGGATTATGTGCAAGTAGGTTATGTGTGCTGATGAGGGCCATGGGGTCTGATGGCTCAGCTCTGATCATTAATGGCTCATTCTTCTTCTTTATCATCAACCTTCTTATTTTTGTTGCCCTTAATTCTTCATGGTTCATCCATGAGGCCATGGCCATTAGTTGCAAGTCCCCTAGCCTAGCATTGGGGTCCCACACATTCATGTCTATGAGGATCATATTATGCAAGTAGAATTATGCCATGTTTGCCTTATCTTCCGATGTGTTTTGGTCACACAGGTCCATAAACTGTCTGTAATCTTGGAAAGGCATGGTGCCTCTTTGTGCCAAAGTCTTTATCTGAAATTGCATCCACTGGTTCTTGAGATATAGGCCATAGGATTTTGTTGGTTGCCTACATTGCAATGCCTCTATGGACCAGCTGGCCATGCATGCCAATTGGGTCTCTTTCTCTTGCAACTACCTCCTTAGCAATTCATTTTCTGTTTCAAGTTGGCTTCTTGCAACTGCCTCTCTATGTCTGACAGCACTTAACTCTCTACCCATTTCTCTGAGTTTATTCTCCATATGGCCAATATCCTCAACCCCTTTTGATTTGGCTATTTTCATCCACCTATGGGTCCTTATTGTTTCTTTCTCCAATTCAAAGAATAGTGGAATTGCAAATTTTGGTGGAATGATTCTTCCCGCCTCAAGAAGATTGTAGTAAGAGCCAAGACTAGGTTGGGGGTCAAGTACTTGTGCCTCTGTTGTTTCCTCCTTTCCCTGTGGCTATCCTTCTACTCTTTTTTCAAGTTTTTCAGTCTCCTGTAGTTTTGATATGATCTCCTATCGAACAATTTGTGCCTCCTGTAAAACTGTTTTTGAGTCCTGTAGTTCTACTTTTTCTTTCCATGTGGGAGATCTAGGAGTCCCCCTTTCATAAGTGATAGGTGCCTTGGAAGGGGATTCTTTTCCTTGGGCAGAGGGTGAATCTTCAATAATAATTGGCACTTTAGAAGAAGGCTGGGGTTTCCCTGTTTTGATCCTTGTGCTCTTCCTAGCCCTAAAATACATTGAGGTCTGCTTCTTCCTCTTTTATTTTGGCTTAATTGGTGTGCTGAGGGCAGTGAGAGCAGCTGTTGCCTCTCTTTCTAGGGTCTTAGAGGACACTTCTGTCTTTTCTACCCCTTTTTCTCCTTCTGTCTCTGTTTGCTCTGTTTTCTCCTTCTCTCTTTTGGTTTCTTTCTTCTTGCCTTCCTGTTCCTCTAAATCACCAGATTCTTCTTCTTCTCCCCCTTATTGCTCTTCCTCCTCACTACCAATAGGGCTAATATCATAGGTCAAAGCCTTTATGTCATCTTCAACAGTCATGTTTCGGAAAATTTCCCATGCTATGGGGATTGTAAATGTATGGAGGGCTTCTTCCACTAAAATTTTGATTAACCCATGGTGAGCTAGCTAGTATGGATTTCCTGCTTTTACTTTAGTACTAGAGTCAATGAGGGACTGCAGGAGGAAGTAAGGGATGTTGAGCTTCTGAGGGGCTGGAGTGTCCATGCCATACCTTAATTCATGTATGATTCTAAAGTGGTAACCATAGACAATGTTATACCTCCCCTCACAAGAAATATACTTGATTATTTGATAGCTAACCTCATCCCAAGGGTATGGTATGCTAGCTCTTCTTATTCCATTCTTATCTTCTACAGGGATTTCATTGTTTTGGAAGAATTTTTTCTTGGCAACTTGGCCAATTGGTTTTTCATCCGTGCTCCAAGGCAACCAAAGTGGAAGGGTGGTGACCCTAGTGATAAATTCAGGGGTTATCCCCATGGAAAGGCCCCTAAAGCTAACAGTGGCATGTGTTCTAGAGTGATGGACCAAAGAGTGGGAAAATTCCTAAGCAATTTCCTCATCAAACCCTCATAATTTCTCAAAAAAGTTCATCCAATTGGGTCTTGTGAATATGTCCATTACTTGGGGGTGTGCATGGAGCCTGGAGGAATTGGTGGGATCTTTCCTCATAAAACCTCTTGTCATTTTGCCTATGTTTCCTTGGGAAACCAACTATGGAAATGGAGAGAACAATTTCTGAATAAAACAGAGAGACAGATAGACTGTGTTTTTTTAAGAAATAAGCAACAATTCTTTTTATCAATTTCCTCCACCCAAAAGTTCTATTTTCTCTTCAAAACTAAACCACTGCTTGCATATTTTGATATTCAATGGAGGTATTCCAAGAACCTACCTCTTCAGCCCGAGAATTATGCTAAAAACTGTGTTTTCCCTCTCCAAAACAGCTTACAGCCCTCCTCTAGAACACTGTCAGCCCTCCTCTAGAACACTACCAGCCCTCCTGTAGGATTCTTGTAGAACTTGTAAGTGCTCCTATAAAACACTGAGAGTAGGGATATGGGAGAGATCAATGGAGAATGATAGGTACGAGGCTTGTGGGGGCACGAGAAGGTAGCAGGAGTGGATTTTTGAGGATAGAATGAAGGAGAAAGGTGGTGAGAATGCTTCGACAAGGAGTACTTATTGCTTTTTATGGATATTTCCAGTGATGGAGGGTGAGCTTCCCAGGTGTATGTTGGCCCCATTTGGACCATTGTTCCCCACCTATCTTGTCATTGTTTCCCTTTCCTCGTAATCAGCTCTCATGATTTCATTGGAGTTCCCATCGCCTCCACTCCCTGTCCTTGACATCTCTCTTGAGTTTGACTAAGCACATGTGTGGCAACATCTTCGGATGAGTGAAGTCAACTGGATGAAGGTGGCCAAGTTAAATTGCCACCTCAACCCCAACCAACCCCAACCATCTCGTTGTTGTTGCATGCTCTCTAATTATACCAATGCAAACAGAGGAGCGGGTTAGTTACTTACCTGAGATCCGAATGTGTTTGTTGTGAGATGTTATGGCCTTTCCTTCTGCTACATGCCTTTATTTCTTTTAATGCATGCTTGTCTTCTTGCTGAGATGTGGTTGTGCTATGTGTAGGTTCCTTTCTAGCTGGATCTGATCTTCAGGTGTCTTCTTCAACCTTCAGATTTGCACCCTCATGCTACTGACGCTAGATTTTAATGGGATCAGCTACTACAAGAATTCCTACAGGAGCTCCTATAGTTGCTTCACCCTTTAAAATTTTAGCTTTTCATGTGCTTGGAGCTATGAGAATGATGCCAAAAATGTGGATAGAGATGGAGAGGAAAAAGGGTAAGTTGCAGATGAGATTTAAGGTGTTGCTTCCCCTCTTATTTTTTATTTTTTTTCCTCTTTACTAAAAACTATTTTTTCTGGGTTTTTCTGGGACGGGAAGAAAAAATGATGATTGGGGTGTGATGTAGGTGTGGAATGGATGGTAAGGAGGATTTAAGGCTACAGGAGGATTTATAAATCTTTTATGAAGCTTCCATGTTCCTCAAACTACCTTTAAAATCCATTTCTGTCTCTCTGTAATTTCTACAGGAGCCTCCTATAGAAAACACAGGGCCACAGTTTTCGAAAAAGAAGCACAGTGAGGTGAAAAGAATGTTAAGAATGATGGAGAAAGGTGAGGGAAGATAGGATAGGTGTTGGTATTCGTTTCAGAGCTCCCTTGGAACCTGCTGCTACTTCTTGTAGTCCTCCTACAAACCTACCATACAACTAGAAATTCATCTTTCTTTTTCTTTTTCTTTTTCTTTTTGAAAACAACCAGGGAACCTCAAGGAGGTTTTCACCCTATTTACCTGCCCTGGGTGCCTCCAAGGGAGGTTTCACCCAAGGATCTTATTTTCTTTCTTTTATTTTCTTTTTTTGACACCACTAGGCCACCTCCGGAGAGGTTTTCAACCCAATGATGGGACTCAAGTGCCTCATGGAGGTTTTCACTTGAGTCCTTATTATTTTTTTGTTTTTTCTCTTTTTCTTAAGTGAGTGGGTGAAGTGGAGGCTAAGACATGCTCCACTACAATCACTAACTTATTCAATCCTTTAATGAACTCTCGCTTGGAGAGGGGTTTCTTGTAGACTTTCAACCGGTGTCCATTAACAAGCATGGGGATGGTTCATCATCAATGGTTCTGATAAGAACTGAACCATTGTCATTGCATTTCTCCATAGTGTATGGTCCTAGCCATCTTGTCCTTAGCTTGCCCTTGAAATATTTATATCTTGAATCATAGAGTAGTACCCAATCTCCCTCTTGAAATTGTTTCTCCTTGATATTTTTGTCATGCCATATCTTCCTCTGAAGCTGAACTACCTCTGTGTGGAGAAGGGCCTACAATCTTTGTTCATCCAATCCATTGAGCTGGAGTAATCTTTCATTTTTTGCATGGCTAAGTTATAGGTCCAGCTGAGCTGCCATCCTTAGTGCATTGAATTCAAATTCTATTGACAGCAAAGCCTTCTTCCCATAGACCAATTCATAGGGTGTGAACCCTGTAGTGGTCTTCCATGTTGTGTTGTAGGCCCAGGTGGCCTCAACTAATCAATCGACCCAATCTTTTCTGTTGTTGCTCACTAACTTGGTCAGGACCCCTTCCAAAGCTCTGTTAGTGACTTCCACCTGCCCATTGGCTTGTGAATGGTAAGGGGTGGAAGTCATGTGCTTGATTCTATGATGTGTAAGCAGGTCTTCAATCAGATTAAAAGTGAACTGGCTGCCTTGATCTGTAACCAACTCTCTTGGATACCTGAACTTGTAGAATATGTTCTCTCTCAAAAATTCAGCTACTTTTTCCTCTGTTGCTGCTTTGATTTCTTTTGTTTCTGCCCACTTTTTCAGGTAATCGATGCACACAATGATGTATTGCTTCTGTTTTGAAGGAGGTCTAATAGGACCCACAAAGTCCATGCCCCACTTCTCAAATGGTTCAAAGGTCACTTGAGGTTGCATGGGAATTTCATCCTTTGGAGTGGGTTTCCCCAGCCTTTGACACCGATCGCACTAGCTGAAATATCTCCTCACATCCTGATGAAGAGTGAACCAATAGTAGTCTGCTTGCAGTATCTTGAAGGTTGTTCTTTTTGCTGCAAAATGACCTCTACAAGACCCATCATGACAAGTCAGGAGGATTCCAAAAACTTCCTCCTCTCTGACACATCTCCTCAAGATCTGATTTGGGCCAAGTTTGAAGAGATTTCCCCCAACCCAGGTGAAAGGGGCACTTTTCCTTACTATCTTGCTCTTCTCTTTTGAGGATAAGTGTGGTGGGAACTGTGTTGAAACCAAGTAGTTTTCTATATCAGCAAACCATGGAGAGAGTACTAAGATAGCAAACAGGTGTTCATTTGTAATTTGATCATCCACCATTCCTTCTTCACCTGTAGGCAAATTTACTCTAGACAAAAAGTCAGCAACAACATTTTCTTTACCAGGCTTATCAACAATGGTCAAATAAAACTACTACAGTAAAAGAAACCATCTAATAGTGTAAGCATTTACATCGAGTTTGTTCATTAGATATCTAATTGTAGCATGATTAGTGTGCATAAAAGTTTGGTAGCCTGTGATATAATGTCTGAATTTGTTTCAGGAATGCACTACAACCAGGAGTTCCTTTTCAGTGACTGTATAGTTTATCTTCGCCTTTGACAAGTTTTTTCTTATAAAGTATATGGAATAAGGCAACTTTTCATCAATTTGTCCCAAGGCTGCTCCTATTTCTTTGTTTGAGGCATCAGTGTGAATGTGGAAAGGTAGGGCCCAGTTTGGGCCTCTCAAAATTGGGGCAGTCACAAGCTTGCTCTTCAAGGTATCTAGGGTTTCTTGATAGTTTCCCAATAATATAAATTCAACATCTTTTCCTAAAAGGCCAAACAAAGGAGAGGCTAGCTTGCTGAAATCTTTAATGAATCTCCGGTAATACCCAACTAAACCTAGGAAACTTCTTACATCTCTCACCTTTTGAGGAGGAGGGAGCCTTTGGATGATGGCGATTTTGTTGGGGTCCCCCTGCAATCCTTGTTGAGATATTGCATGACCTAGCATGGTCCCTTCAGTCATCAAAAATTCACATTTTTCCAGACTGAGGGATAGTTTCATCCCAATACACTTGTCTAGAAATTTTCCTAGGCTAGATAAAGCTTCCTGAAAATTAGAGCCATAAGGAGTAAAGTCATCCATGTATATCTCTACTGCATCATGAACTAATTCGAAGAATATACTCAGTACCGCTCTTTGGAAAGAGGTTGTAGCATTACACAAACCAAAACGAAGGACCTGGTATGCAAAGGTACCCCAAGGACAAGTGAAAGTGGTCTTATATTGGTCTTTCGGGCTAATTTGAATTTGATTGTACCCGCTAAACCCATCTAGGAAAGAGAAAAACTTTTTCCCTGCCAGACCATCTAACACTTGATCTATGAAAGGTAAAGGAAAATGTTCATTTCTATTTGCTTTGTTCAATTCCCAATAGTCGACACAGATTCTCCACTTACCATTTTTCTTTGGCACTAGCACCAAAGGAGAGACCCATTCACTGTCAGAGATGGGATAGATGAACCCTGCATCAAGCAATTTCTACAGTTCTTCCTTAACAATATCTTTAAGTGTTGGATTCATCCTCCTTTGAGGCTACCTGATTGGCTTGAAATCCTCCTTGATGTATATATGATGAGTACATACTGAAGGGTGCACTCCCTTCATCTCCTTATAACTCCAGGCAAAGGCATCTAGGTGTTTTCTCAGCAAGCTACACAGTTCCTTCTCTTGGGAAGTGGATAGGGATGGATTGATTTTCAAGGTTCTTTCTAGGCCGAACTATACATTCTTAACACGAAGAGAGGTCAGGTCGACCACACAGAGATTAGTTGAGGGGTTGTTTTGGGTTTCTCTCACTATGTCCTCTAAGGGTAATAAACTGGGAGGTGGATTCTAAATCAAATTTTCAATCATATCATCCTCATCTTGCGGTTTTCCCCCCATGACGCTTTCCAATGCACAAAGCGATGCAGAATAGACTTCATCCTCATCTTCCTCCTCCAACCAGAGAGGTAGATCATGTTCTAACAAGTGTTGGGCAAGAGGATATAGGATTAACTGCTTGGACATATGCCCATTCTTTATGGTCATGTTCCCAGCTCGAGAATTGATGTAGGCCTCGGCGGTAGCCAACCAAGGTCTTACTAGGATGAAACGATACCCAGTGAGCTTTACCTTTGGCTGGATAACTAAGAAATCAATAGGGTACTTCCAAGAATCAGTGGAGACCATCACATCTTCCACATTCCCTTTAGGGGTCACGGTGGAGTGGTCTGCTAGCTACAGTATTGTCGTGGTCTTCCTCAAGGAGCCCTGGAGGTTAAGTTTGAGCATTGTGTCCTTTGTCATCACATTAATGGTAGCTCTCAGATCAATCAAGGTATGTGGGATCATGGTGCCATTGATATGGACATCAACTACTGGGCTTCCAGGGTCTAGATATTTTGGACAGATTACCTGCCCCAACATCAGGTTGGACAGTTGTCCTACGACATTGATGGTTGGGGCGTCTCTCTTGCGCCTTCCTGGATGCCTAAAGCACTTTTCTTTGATAAACCTATTGTAGATAGGCAAATATTTTATGGCTTGGAGAAGTGGTATCTTCACACGTGATTGTTTTAATTCTCCCAGGAGTTCAATTACTTCTGGGGTAGGATGTGTTGTCCTAGATAGTCTCTCAGGAAAGGGTGGAATTGCTTTCAATTCACTTTCCTCTTTATCTTCCTCAACCTCCCTAGGTGGAGGCTAACTATCTGGGAGAACTTTCGTAGATTGCAACTTAATCTCCTAAATCTCCACAACATAAGTTGGGCATACTGGTTCCCCACTATACACTTGCTGAGCCTATCTGTTGTTCGGGTTCGAGTTCGGCTGGGTAGGCATTTGGGGTTGCATTAGTGGAGCAGAAGGTAATGTTTGTGGTTGAGTAGGTGGTGAAGGCAAAAGAGTGGGAGGAGAGTTGTATTGGGGCCACTACCCCTGATGAGATGCATTCCACTGAGGTTACAGGTAATAATAGGATTGAAATGAATGAGTGGTTGGTTGGGCATGATATTGAGATGGGAAGGACTAAGGAGGAGGCGTGGACCAGGAAGGATGAGCAGGAGGGCCCCAAGAAGGTATGGAAGTGACTTGGTTGGGGTGGTAGTATGCCTGAGATGTCTCTTGCATCCCCTGCTGGTATGGCCTAGGTCCATGCGGTCTCCTTTGGTTCATGAAATAGAGTGGTTTAGTGGCTCCTTCAGCCCCTTGGAATACCGCTTTAATTCTGGGCAAGGAAGGGCACTTATCTGTAGAATGATCTTCTTCACAAACTGAACAAACCTCTATAGAGTTCAATGGACATTCATTCCTAGGATGCCTCCTGGTGCATCTAGGACAAAAAATGGCCAAAGCCCTCTCTGCTTCCTCTTGTTTTCTTTTGATATGTAAGGTATCCATTTGCATTGCAAGAGTCTGTAGCATCTCACTCTTGAAGTCTTCCAGTATGTTTCCAATTTCTCCTTTAATGGATGAATTGGAAGAAGAGGTATTGGCTATGGGTTGACTCCCCCTACCTTTATTTCTGGCTACTCTAGAATGGTTTCTAAAAATAGTCTTTATGTCCTCATAAGATAGTTGGTAGATGTCTGCCCTAGCCAACAGATGGAAGGTGTCTAGAAGGTCTTCTGGAATTCCCCTGAGCAGGACCAACTTTAGAGATTCGGGGTCAAGTGTACACCTGGCCCTTTTGTAACTGAGCTGGAACCTTTCTTTATAATCATCCAAGGATTCATCACTTCCCATGGTCATTCGGAAGATTTATTCTTTGGTATATTTTCACCTACAGTAGTCTCGATACTTGTCATTAAAGGCCTATTGCATCTAAGCCCAAGTTGTGATGCTATTGCTAGGTAACCCCATGAACCAGCGTAATGCTGCATCCTTGAGAGTAGAAGGGAATAGTTTCAACTTTTGCTCGTCTTCTGCATAGTCACAGGTTCGGCAGATGATAGAAAACTCAAACAAGAAGCTGTTAGGATCTTCTGTAGTCCAACCATGGAAGTGAGGTAGGACTGAAGGACTTATATTCTTCATTTTGGTGTCCCCATTGGTCTCCCAAATGGGAAAGGTACCCTCTATTCTCTCTCCATTTCCCCTAGCATTTATGTTTTTAGCCATCAGCTCAGGAGGAATGTTTTCTTCTTCTTCTTCCCCTATAGGTTCTTCAAATATCTCAGGTTGCTCACCTAAAGGTTCTTCTTGATCGCAGCCAATGAAGGAGAGAGAAGGTTGGTTGTGTGAAGCAGTGGGGGTGTTGGGAAAAAAAATCCTAAATTATCTATATTCCTACCAAGCATGAAACGAAATATTTTTGGTTGGTTTTTGTTTATTTTTCCCCACACTAATAGTACCTGCAAAACTGAAATTGATTGAACAAAACAATTTGCAACTAACTGAAATGAACTTGCTGAAATGAAATTTGTAGAATTGAAGAGGAAAGCAAGGAAATGCAAAACTGAAAGAAAGGAAGTGACTAATTTACTTTTGCTGAAATGGAAATTGCAGAATTGAAAAGGAAAGCAAAAGAAATGCAGAACTGAAAGAAAGGAATCACAACAGTTCAGCACCAATAAGGCACGGGGAATGAGTTGTTAACTGTGAAATGGAGACAATCAAAATAAATCATCTGACAAATCTCGATTCTCCCTGAAATAAAATGTTTATTATGGGTTGACTGCATGCTGAAGTAATGAATAAAAATTTTGAGTGCAGTTTTGAAAACATGGAGTTTGCTGAGCCGAAAATTACACCTGTCCATGCATTTTAATGATTAAACAGTCGAGTTTCAGTTTGATGCATGAAGGAATGGGTCTTTAAAAACAAAGTGCGGGCATATGTTTAAAGATTGTGTTTATATTTGCTAACGCAAAGCCAAATTTATATTGATTGTCATATTTTGATTGAATTAAACAGTGCAATGGTGTATATAGGTCATGGAGCAATGAAATGACATTTGACGATTGTATAAACAATGCAACGGTTTATATTGGTCATTGGGCAGTGAACTGTCATATGTTGATGTAGTGTTTTAAATTGGTCATTGAACAGTGATGAAGATTAGTTATTGAATCTTGGCTTGCATGATGAATTGTACAAAGAGCAGAAAAATATTTCTACTTCAAAGCAGAGCTCAGTTTTTTACAGAGGTGTTTGTTTCTTTTCTACAAATGGTACTGACTCAGTGTTGCAGTGAAACAGAAATTAAAAAAGCTTGCAATTCAATTTTTTTTAAAGAGCATCAGAAAGAGGTAAGCAGGATAGTGAAGAAGCATTTGAAGGGAGAAATTGATTTCAAATTTATTCAGTCCCAGAAAGGCATTTCGATTTTTGAAAGCCATTGTTTTTCGTTGCCTTTTTCTGAGTAAAATAAAATGAAATTTGAAAAACTAAAACATGGGTTTTCTTCAGAACGAGCCTAATTAGATTCCATGCGAACAGTTTTCTCAAATTCATTTTTATTTGGGATATTTTTATGGTTCTTTCAACCTCTATTTTGTAAATTTCCTGGGAAAAAATGCTAAAGTCAACTTTGAGCTTAATGGCTCTCCTGGTTTGGTTAATGGAAGACCATATGATGGTGGATGGATTGAAAAAAAAACATGAATAATGCTGCAAATATGGAATCATTGTTGGATGTAGATCAGTATATGACATTCTGTGAAAAGGAGGGACTCTAGTCATTAAGCAGCAACTTCTCTCTTTGATGAATCATAATGATTTTTGAAAGTCCTTGTTTCAGTGGGTTAGAGTCCAGAATTAAAGAATATTGAATGTTTTTCTCAGAGAATACTTTGTTAAAATCTCTGAAGGCATAATAAGATTTGATTTGCAAGTATGGTGTTAATTAAAAGCAGAGAGGATTAAAATTCGATTTTTGAAACAAGTATGGTTTTGATTTTAAAAAGTTGAAGGCATAGATATCCTTTTTACAGGTAGCTTCATCTTCAAAGGGACAGAGCCACAAGTACATCAGTACATCAGTCAGCATATAGAAGTAAAAGTTCAAAAGGAAGAAGCAAGCATGAGGACATGCTTGAAGATCAGCAAGGGGGAGATGTTGGCCCTCAGTTTTGGTCTATTTTTGCTTAAGGAAACTTACTTAATCCTTATATTTTCCATCCATTTTCCATTACATCCATCTCATTTTGATGTATTTTATGCATATTCAAGTTTTTAATTTTAATTTTTCAATTTCTAGAAGTTTTTATGAAAATTGAGTTTCAAGTGAAATTTTGGACTGAATCAGAAATTCTCGTAATAGCTATGTGGATGACATGTTTGCAGGACACCTGGGCTCTATTTTTATGCATGGATGGATAGCTTGAGAACTAGGACTAAGCTAACTCCACTTGGTTCAGCCAAAACAAGCTTTATTAGGCCCGGTCAAGGCTGGTCAAACATGACTAGTCACCAGAAAATCCCTAGGAAATAGGGCAGTTTTGAGATTTTATGGGATCGACCATATTTCTTGGGATGAATTGGATGAGTTCGACTTATATAGGTGCATATGAGTAGATATGATTGTTAGAGATAATATAAATCAGTTTGTTTCATTAAACCTCTATTTAAAGCCAAGACTTTGATGGCTTTTGTAATGTAATTTATATGTAACTTTTGTATAGTTTTATGCTGAGACACTTTGGAGTTTGAAGCTAATTTGAAGAATCTATCTCATTTCAATTTGCTTTTCATGTTTGGTTGATTTACTCAAGTTTTTGTAGCTGAGATTTCTTCAAGTGTGCAAGGCAAGGGTGGAGGGCCCCCACACCAAGCTAAGTACACTTCTTGGTTCAATTTTCATAGTTTTCATAGACTAGTTTTTGTTTCAA
>APFE030449993.1:0-23789 GCA_000404065.3 Pinus taeda | reverse complement strand
GTTATATATTTTTGGATATTTTCTATATTATCTATTTAAAAATATGGATTTTAATAGTCATTGATATCATGTTTTCTGTAATGAAAATTAAACATGGTAAAATGTTTTTTGTTTCCTAATTCGTTACTAATATATAATCACTATAAAGATATTAAAAATGGATAATATTATATTAAAAATGGATACTATTATATTCATTTATAGGGTCACTTCTCTTTATCAATTTCACCATACAATAATAAGCACCTTAAAACTCATTTTCCAACTCCTAATTTACGGATAATATTATATTAAAAATGGATACTATTATATTCATTTATAGGGTCACTTCTCTTTATCAATTTCACTATACAATAATAAGCACCTTAAAACTCATTTTCCAACTCCTAATTTACACTGAGCTGAGTTAAAAAAATATTCCATAGTTTTCTGAATATTTTAACCCTTTTTTTATACCTAATATTCTTTTACTTTCCTTTTTTTATTGCTTGTTTTCAATATTTTCTCCCAAAATCCCTTGTATACTTACTAAATATTTTAGATTTTTTTTTGGGCCAAATATCCCTATTTTTAAGCCTTTTTAGGTTTTTTTTTTTTTTTTTTTTTTTTTTTTTTTTAAGGCTTTGCATCCTTATTTTAACCTTTATTATTTGCCATATATTCTTAGGTGTTCTTTTTTAGGGGTGTTTGGTTGTGAGCATGCCAAAACCCTTTGACTAGTATTAATGTCTAATTCCTCAAAAGTACCACACAAATCTCTCAAATAGGTATCCCAAAGATCATTCAAAATATACACCATTAAAATTGTTTAAAAGAAGACTATTAAAAGAACAAATATAATAAATTATTCAAATTGTAAAATTTTTAGATTAGAGTATTTGTGAATGTAAGACTAAATTCAATCATAGTAATATTATGCAAGTGTAGTAATACTACATTTCACAAATAACAACCATAAGCCAAAAGGACCTCACAAGATTGACAAGGAAACCATTGTTGTATTAGTAACAAAGTGAGAGAGGGCGCCATCACATCAACCCCTAGATTTACAATGTTAGTAATAAAGTGAGAGATTATCTCATATTTGTTGTGTATGTCAGACTATTCACAATATGAAAACATGTGGCAAAATTAGGGTACTTATTAGAACAAAATCCCATCATAGGGACATGCCACCATACTAATAACTTGTAATAGACCACAAAAGTAACAAGTACAAGATAGACATTAAAACAAGTGATGTTAGTGTTAGAGTGGAGAATGCTATCACATCAATTTCAGGACTTGCACCCCAAAGTCAACATCCAATGTGGCAAAGAATTTAGTGTCGGTTATTATTTATAAACTCCTTTTGTTTCACAATTGCTATGCTTGTGAGATTATTCACCACACACACACACGAGATAAAAGTAGAGTAATAATTAATGTGGAACAAAATATCATCATAGAAATATGCCATTGTAGCATCAACTTGTAACACATCACTTGGGAAATAATGCTTTGAGTTCCCTTTGGTTATGTTACCTAACACATATTTTATCTCAAAATGCTTCAATTATTTGGTTTTTAAGTGCCCATCCTCCTTTTTCTTCTAGTTAGTATCTCTCTCTCTCACTCACACACACACACATGTGCACACACACACACACACATAGTAAAGCAAGGTCACATACAAAGAGACCTTTCCATTTCTAAATTAGAATTAAATAATCTTCAAAGAAATAACTAAATAATATTAAAGATTACGAAAACAAGAATCATTGATCGCACCCGAATCTCACAATTAATTCATCTATTTTGTCTATACTTTGTCATCAATAGGGTTGATACCGAAGAGGTTATTCTTGGAAAACTCCATGGGTAGCAAGGTCTCAAAACCCTAAATGAATTTGCTTTATGGCCTTGTTTTTATATTTCTTGCAACCTTGTGGTCCACTTTCCTCTAATCCTTGTCCATAACTAGGATTGATTGGTTGAAATATTTGATTTATTATGTCAAATGCTAACCATGATCCTGCTAGTCAAGTGAATTAAGCTTCATCTTTTTACTGTCCCCATAGTATCATTCATCTTTGCACATATTTAAGAGCATAGGAAATCATTATGATATATATTTTCTTGAAAATATTTCCTTACTTGGTTTTCTACATTGAACAAAGTCAAGTGCCCTATGACATTTAGGCCAAATTGTGCCCCACAAAACTATAATCAACATCATCTCTATGCTCCTACAAGTAAATAAAATCACTTTTTTTAGCTCCTACCATCTTTGGATTATACCTTGTTCTGTGAGCTTGCTTTCAATGCCTTATGTTTTCATGGGGCCTAGCATGTTTCCACTAAATCCACTTATGAGTTTTGGCCAACAACTTATGCATTGGAGTTTTGTATTCTATATACTATTCCTCAATTTTGGATTACTTAGATTAGTGTTCTCCTAGCTCGCACTTCATCCAAAATACTTAATGTGCTCAATCAGAGGAAAGAAGTAGTATTGTATCTTTCACTTAATTTCATCATTGACTACATTCCTACCAACTTGCATGACATACTATAGGTTATTTTTGCCACTATCATACATAGGATAGCTTCTAATATAATCAATTTTAGTAGTAATTTCCTAATCATTGGGTTATATTATATTATAATTTAGTAATTTACTATAGAAAAGGTATTATTTTCTTTATTGATGTTTGTTAAGCCCTATATAAACCCCATGTTAACCTAAAGGCCCTTATTAAGCTCTAGATATTGACTGATTAATTTTCTATTTTTATATTGTTATGTAATCTAGAACCTTTCATTATACAATTTTATCGTAATTTTACATTTTGTCTCCCATCTACACACACACACACACACACACTAAGCATGCCTAGTCTTGGGATCATCAAATCTTGTTTCATACATTGTATTCATTGTTAAAGAAGGTTTCCCCCTCGAACTATACTAGAATTATTAATTTCTTATTATCTCCAAGGAACAAGGCTCGTAACATTTGGTTTTAGAACATACAGACCTAAGGTTTTGTTGCTTCAAACATGTCATCTTGGTATTTTTGCTATAACTTTTTTTGGAATGTTTTAGACATTGAAATTGAGCATATCAAGGAGAGATATCAGGGAATATCTCGTTAAAATTTTAGATTTGGTTCTATATACTTGTTGAGATATACATTGTGGAAGTTAGGGTTTGTGGTTGGTAATAAATTTGTTTCAAAAAAGTCATCTCAACATTTTCACTGTAATTATTTTTTTAGGATTTTTCAAACTGGAAATCTGAGCATATTTAGAAGGCATTGCAAGGTACAACTATTAAAAATTTCATATCATGGTTCACTAAAATTATGATATATACCCTATGGCATTTAGGGTTTGTAAAATGTCTTAAAATTAGCATCAAATGAATGATCGTATAATTTTTGCTGTATTTTTTTTTTTCCTGGGACACTTCAAACTATGAAAGTTTCAAAGATCTAAGACATAAAAAAAGTACTTTAGGTAAAAATTTTGGAATCAAATT
Organism: Pinus taeda; assembly: GCA_000404065.3. Classification (NCBI taxonomy): domain Eukaryota; kingdom Viridiplantae; phylum Streptophyta; class Pinopsida; order Pinales; family Pinaceae; genus Pinus; species Pinus taeda. Next base: position 20,267 of record APFE030449993.1, on the reverse strand, counting down.
TGAAGAATTGGACAAGTGGCATGTTATACAAGTTTTCTTTTAGGAAGAGAACAAAATTCATCAAGTTTTGGGAATTTTACCATAACTTTCACTTGGCACATCAAATTATGGTCAACCACAGCGAATTGCATTGATAACATATCATTGTATTACATACCAAATTTCAGATTCAGAAGGGCTCAAATCTCAAATATATATGAAGAAAAAAATTTAGTATTCATATATCCTTCAAATTAAGTCTTAAATATATGTAACTTACAAATGGCATATTTTTTTATTAGAAGATCCATTTCTTGTTTTTGATTGAAATTTATGATAAAGAGAAGTATTATTATTATGCCTTAAAATAAAGTTGCTATACTAATTAAACCTCTTGAAGGTTCATCCAGGACTTGGGAAGAATGTGAATATTTAGAATTTAGGTTCCCTCAATTAGAAAAGGAGGTTAATGAAATGGATGGTAGTATGTTGAAAAGAATAGATTTATCATGTTCTCAAGAAAATCTTAAAAGAGAAATGATGGATGAAATTCAAAAGAAGATGGATAAAAACAAGGAAGAACTGAAAAATCTCAAAGAATATTTACAAAAATCCATCAAGGAATAAATGAAAGAATTACAAACCATTGTATTAAATGATTTCTCTAAATGGACATGGAGAACCAACGAACTCATGAACATAAGGAGAAGCATGGTGTCAACACTCAATCACATATGAGGAGTATTTTTTCTTAATTGGAGAGCACAAATATTAAATCACAGAACTATAATCATGAATTTTTAATCCAAGATCCACATCAAAAGGTTTGCAAGTCAACACCAAGGAACTACTGCATTCTGAAGATTTATATGAGGAAGTTTGATGGTAACAATCCTATTACATAGATATTCCAAATGGAGCAATACTTTGATTTACATCAAGTGACAACTTTACAAAAGGTAAATATTGCATCCATGTTTTTAGAACAAGATCAACATGTATGCTATCAATGACTTTGTGAAAGAAAAAAGGATTATATTATATCTTGCTCCATTTTTATAGAGGAATTTATGGTGTGTTAAGGAGATATTAAGAGCAATACATTATTTAGTCTATTTGGTAGTTACAGAGCACATTCAATGATTCCAAAAACTGAGTCTTAAGATAAATAACATTTCAAAAGATAATTTGTTAAACCTATTTATGAGAACTTTAAAGGAAAACATTTAACATGAGGTGCATCTCTTTGAACCTAAATCTCTAGAGCATGCTTTTAGTCTAGAAAGGAAAGTTGAAAGTAAAAATATGGCTACTAGACTATTGGTCACTAATAATTAAAAAGAACAAAATACTCCCTCTCCTAAACTAACAAGGGTGACACCTTAACCAATGAATGAAAGAAGTGCAAAAGGATTATGTTTCAACTGTGACAACAAGTACAATAAGGGGCACAAATGCAGTGAAAATAAATTATTCTACATAAACTATAAGGATGAAGAAGATAAAGAACTGGAGCCATCACATCATCTAGATCTACAAGAGACTAGTCCAACAACATCTTGTCATGCATTGGCTAACATAAATACTCCACAAACCTTCAAGATAGAAGGATATATCAAAATGAAAAAATGAAACAATATTGACTAATTTAGATAGTACCCATAACTTCATCAATTACAAATTGGAAAAACTTCTTAATTGCTTTGTATATTTAGCACTAGAATTTCAAGAAATGATTGTTGATGGAGGTACCATAAATTTGTGGAGCACTTGAAAGGTATGCTTTTGACAAACAATTTAGTGGCTTTTCAGTAATATTTGTAACCTTTTCTGCATTATGAATTTAAAGAAATAAAGAATTTTAATAAAATGTGTAAGAATTAACATGGGAACCTTAATCATTGATAATTGTTGTTTTTATATACAGGGAAAGGTGGAAACGAGGAGTTGCCATCCAAAAGCGAAAAATAGAGGAGGAATAACTGTTGTCCCTCTAGAAGGGAACTGGATGCAAATGAGATCGAGAAAATCAAAGCAGAATAACCCAGGAAAGGAAGAAGGGATACCGATTCGACGAAAGAGGGAAAGAAAAGTAAAGGATTAACAGCTTGGCGAATCCCTCAGGATCTTCGATCCTGAGGGATCGTTGTTTTACTTATCCTTGTTACCTAGATATCCATGCCATTACTTTTATATAAAGGAACAAAATCGTTGAGCAAAAGGACTTCTGTTTTTGTAATTTTCAGTTTCAGACAAAACTTTGATCATCGAGTCTCACTGAGACCTGGTTTACTGTACATTTGTTGATGCATTAATATAAAAGACTTGGTGTTTATTTCATCTTTGCGTCTGGAGTAACCTAAGGCGGTGTACCATTGGCAGCTAAGGGCTTGGCTCCGAAGGACACTTGATTTTGTATCATTATACTGTGATCTATGCGTGGTTTGCTTATCTTTATTTCTCGGTAGTCTGATATATCTTTCATATGCTATGCTATGCTCTATTACGATCAATGCATTAATGGTTTTTCTCAGAAAATCTGTGTAATGACTCTGCACTATATAATTGGATCTTTCTAGAGTTGATCGCATGCTTTTAGTCTCAATTCAGTTATTTCTGTTACAGAGCGTCTGTGTTGAATATTACTGTCATTAGATTCATTTGAAATCCCGATTATTGGAATCTGAAAGTAATGTTATTTTATTTGGAAACATAGTTATATCACCCTTAATTGTCAGATTACTATATTAATGCGAGGTGTGCATATATGGTCGATTATTGCCGTTCCATAATTCATCAATGAGTGTTGTTCCATAAAGTATATTCCATCCAGTGTTTTAAGAGAGAAGAGTATTATTTCATAGCAGAGTGTGAGTGGTTCTGACTCGCGAGATTTAGTTCTTCTGATTGTTGTTCCATTTACTGTTGTTCCATTTTACTTGTTGTCGTTCCATTTACTTGCATTTGTTGTTTTGGCATGAGAGAAGGTCTAAGGCTGTAGTGAGCCTCAGCAGACACTGCCTAGCTCCCAGACCTATGGTCCATGCTCTAATTTCCTTTCCATCAGTATCTAGAGGGATGGGTTATCGCTTCCGTACCCTTGACTGATAAGCTGTCTTGTGTGATTCTATCTTTTTGGGAGTAATTTAGTTATAGTTTAGCATATGTTTACTCTTGTATTTTCTGAACGCTATACTACTAAGCATTACTCGGACGAATAGCCTCGGATTGAGTTACTCTTTGTAATAACAAAACGTTCTCGGATTGATTTATTAATGTAGGATAATTAAAGGTGTGGGAGACCCTAATTATAGCTCTACATTTTGGCGCCATTGTCGGGGAAAGAGTATAGCCATTTTCCCTTTGCAGAGTAGTGCGCAAATCCGCTAGGGGAGAGTTGGATCTTAAAAACGGAAGGTAAGAACCTACGTACGGAGCATGTAAAAGCCCTTCTCCATTGTCCACTCTCCTAGCAGAATTGCTGGTTGAATAGGATTTAGTAGTTTATTAGAGTGCATGACTAAGCAGAAAAAGCCAGAAAGGAATATCAAACCTCCATCCAAACCCAAAAAAGCGAAAGGGCCGGTGACCCTTGGCCGAAAAACCTTCATAGACGAAATATATAAGAAAACTGAATCTCAACCGTCAGTAGGCCCCAGAAAGATTAATTCTAAACAGCCTACTAGCTCCCTTAAGGCCACAACATCACCATCTGAAGCCTTTGCTGAGGTGCATAGTCAAACTGATGAACAGGACTTTCAAGAAATTGAAAATTCTGTTCCAGAACGACTGTAGGAAGGGAATCTAAGCAATCTTTGTGAAGGAGAAGGGGAAACAGGGGAAGTAGGAGAGCCAAGGTCTCCTCCTAGGATAATCCAACCGTTAAATAGCCCAGATAAGGGGAGCGCGGTAAAAATTATTATTGAAGACATCCCATTTCCTCAGAGAGAAATTCCAGATAGGGGAAGTGTTATTAACCTAGGAATACCCTCCTAAAAATCCCTAAAGGTTATTGACATATATTCGATCCTATGGCGTAGAATCAGCCAAATACTCAAACTTCTACATTGCAATATCCTATAGTGGATTCCGCAGCAAATGCGCCCATGAAAGCAATCCCTCTTCAACACATTCCTACATTTCATGGACTTACATCAGAGGACCCTGATGCATTCTTATTTGAATTTGATGTGCTATGTAGGGGATATGATTACACCACTGACCCCCATAAACTAAAATTGTTCCCCTCCACTTTGAAAGGGGCGACTCTAAGATGGTTTATGGGTTTAGGTGGTTGAGTCATAAATAACTGGGAACAAATGAAAGAATCTTTCCTAAAGAAATATCAGGATTATTGTAGGTCTAGAGAATTAAAAGATGAAATTTTCCAAATGACAGCTAGACCAAATGAAACATTAGAAGAATACATAGAACGTTTCCAGTATAATTTATAGAGATCCCCCTATGCATCACTACCTCTGCCTGATAATGTGTTAAAAACTGCATTGATCAAAGGCATGAAGGAGCAGTAGATTGAAACATTAAATATCATGGGAAAAGGGGATATTTATCAAGAGAATTTTGCTGACATCATTGATCTATGTATCAGGAGTTCGAGAGGTAGCACAAGGATAAAACCAACAGAATATGATCGGTTTGTCAGAGACAACAAAATATCAACAGAAGGAGTAACACGAGTAGAAGTTGGAAATTTATTAGAAAATTTTAAAACTAATATTCTGGGGACATTAACTACACAACTTGATATTGTGCAGGCTAAACAGAAGCAGATGGAGGTGGAGAAAAATCTGGCGATTTTCTGCCCCCGATGTAGAAGAAAACATAGCCACAAGGAATGTCCATTGGATGCAGTTCAAACATGTGCTATCTGTACAAAAGACCACCTTACTGAGAGCTGCCCCTCACTTCCTGGATTGAAGGCAGTATATAAGGAAGCAAAAGAAGAGCCAGAACCAGCATACTTTGTTAACCAGCGTCACCAATGGCAACCAAGGCAATCTGGTATGTTTTCAGACCCAACTTCTTCTTTCCAGCCTCCGTAGTATGATGCTCAACAATATAGTATGTGGCAAAACCAATATCCACCCCCATTTCCGAGCTGCTCATCACAGCCGTTTCCTTCTCAAAATCTGTGGATGAATCAAACAAGCTAATTCGGCTGGCCAAATTTTCCTTACGCCCCACCATATTGGCAGAATAACTCATATCCTCCACAATGGATTCCCCCTACTTCACAAGGTTCACCTTGGCAGACAAACTGGCCAAAATCCACATATCAGCCAGCAGGAACTATTCCACTCCCTCAACCGACTCTGCCAGCTTTACAACAAAACCCCCAGTCCAATCTGAGACCGCAACTCCCAGCCCAACCCAACCCCAATCCAAATAATAGACCGGTCCAATCCCTCCAAATCATGGAAACATCAGAAATTGGACCTGATCTGAGGGAGTGCAATGATCTTCAGTTAAGATCTGGACGTATAATAGAAACAAAGGGAGATAAAATATTTCACAGTGAAGATCAGTTACCAATAGAACAATCGTTACAACAAGAGGGTGTAAATAAGGAACAGACCCATCATCAAGCAAGTACATCCTCTCCTCCCTTCCCGGAACGATTAGTCATACCACGACCAGTGCAATATCCAGACTTTGACATTTTGGGAGAGTTACAAAATATGTACATAACAATTCCATTCCTCCAAGCCATTCAAGACATCCCTATATACACAAAAACTATAAAAGAATTGTGCATAAAAAAATCAAGGAGGAATACAACCACTAACCCAAGAGTCCAAGTAGTCGGTACTTTATCTGACCTGTTATCTGGAAAAGAGACACCCATTAAATATGAAGATCCCAGAAATCCAATTGTAACTATTCAAATCTATGGTCAGACCCTGACTAATGCTTTAGTTGATCTAGGAGCTGCAATCAATATTTTGACAACCTCTACTTACCAAAAGCTCGACATTACATCAGTAGAACCTACTTCTACTTTGTTAGAATTGGCAGACTGATCTGTAGTTCGACCAGAAGGTACTCTATACGATGTCATGTTTTCTGTAGATTCCTGGGAATACCCAACCGATTTCCTGATAATTAATCCAAAAACTCGACTGGATGGACATCCGCTAATTCTAGGTAGACCTTGGCTTGCTACTACTGATGCTTACATTGGTTGTTGGCAGGGAAACATGACCATAACTAGAGGACCAGATATTAAAAATCTAGTTCTATACCCTCCAGCACAGCCAAGTCTTACAATGATCAAAACTAACCAGCACCCTTGTCATACCTTACTAACAATATCAGATCCCCATTGACTGTACAGAAGGCTCTAGACTTTAAAGACCAAACAGAAGACGATGCCATCAATAATTTCATTAGCCAAACTGAATCTAGATCTCACACACAGTGTTTCATGATAGAAGCGGCATTTGATAGTGAACTAGAAGAAGATCCTTTGAAAGATGCGCATGACCAAACAATACTTGTGACTGTTGTTGCCAACAGTAAAGTAGTGGAAATTGAACCGGGTAAGACTCTAAATATCAATGCCAACCTCACACCGGACCAAGAAACAAAGCTCGTCCATCTGTTACGAAAGTATCAAGAAGCATTTGCATGGGATTACCCTGATATGAAAGGGATTGATCCTCAATTATGCACCCACCACATTTATATAGAAAAAGATGCAAGACCTGTTCGTCAACTGCAAAGAAGACTCAACCCTCATCTAAAAGAGGTTGTAAAAGCTGAAATTCAAAAACTTTTAGATGTTAATTTTATCTATCCTATTTCCGATAGTAAATGGGTCTCTCCGTTGGTGGTGGTACCCAAGAAAAATGGAAAATGGAGGATTTGTGTGGATTACAGGGAGTTAAATAAAGCCACATAGAAAGATCACTTCCCTCTCCCATTTATAGACCAAGTATTGGACACTTTAGTAGGAAAGAAATTATTTTCTTTCCTGGATGGCCTCAGTGGATACAATCAGATTCAGATTGCCCCTGAAGACTAAGATAAAACTACTTTTAATTGTCCTTGGGGAACGTTTGCCTATCGAGTTCTACCCTTTGGCCTATGTAATGCTCCTGCCACATTCCAAAGGGCTGTCCTTAGCATCTTTGTAGATTTAATAAATGATGGACTTGAGGTGTACATGGATGACTTTACACCATATGGAGATGATTTTGATCCAGCTTTAGACACTCTAGAAAAAGTCCTACAACGTTGCATCGCTACCAGGCTTTGCTTAAGCCATGAAAAATGTTATATGATGATGAAAGAAGGGCTCATTCTAGGACATTATGTTTCAGTAGCCGACATTCAGGTAGACCCGGCCAAAATTCAAATACTTTTGCTTATCCCCACCCCCACTACTCAAACAGAGGTACGCAGCTTTCTTGGATTTTCTGGGTATTATAGACGATTTATAGAACATTACTCACATATCGCTGCACCTCTATATGCCCTAACTGGTAATGTTGATTTCTTGTGGACAGAAAAATGTGACCATGCTTTCAAGGAATTGAAGAAGCTTGTATCAACAGCTCCAGTCCTTTGAGGACCAAACTGGAATTTACCATTCCAAATCTCATCTGATGCCTCAGATACAGCAATCGGTGCAGTCCTGGGGCAGGAAGAGGATAAAAAACCATATGCTATCTAATATATCAGCAAAAATTTATCCTCTGCTAAATTAAATTATACTGTCACTGAAAAAGAATTCATGGCTGTAATACATGATGTTAATAAGTTTAGACATTATATCACAGGTTATCCCGTTATGTTATATACAGATCACTTTGCTATCAAATATTTGGCAAATAAGCCTGTTACAAATGCTAGAATAACTAGATGGTTGATCTTATTGCAGGAGTTCGATATCACAATCAAATATCGACCTGGAAAGGAGAACCCTATAGCCAATTTTCTCTCACGAATACCAAAATCAATTGAAACAGCAGCAGTGGAAGATCAATTTCCTGATGAGCACCTGTTTGTTGTTGCTGTTCGAACACCCTGGTATGCTGATGTTGCCAATTACCTTGCAGTAGGTAAGCTACAAAAACACTTAACCCCTCATGAACGTAAGCAGATTGTTCAGAAGAGTACTCGATTTTCGTGGATTGGGGGCTATTTGTTCCACACAGGGGCAGACATGCAAATTAGGAGATGTATTCGAGAAGATGAAATTTTCGACATTTTAAAAGCCTGTCATGACGGACCATGCGGGGGACACTTTGCTGAAAAGAGAATAGCACATAAAGTATTGCAGACAGGATACTATTGGCCTACAATTTTCAAAGATGCGAAGAAATTTGCCCAAGCCTGTGACAGCTGCCAGCGAGCAGGACGACCTGGTCAAGCCGATGAAATGCCTCTGAGGCCACAATTAGTCATTGAGCCATTTGAACGATGCGCTCTTGATTTCGTTGGACCCATCAATCCATCATCAAATCAGATAACATACATCTTGGTGGCGACAGAGTATGTTACCAAATGGGTGGAGGCCGAATCATTACCTAGAGCTACAGAAGATTCTGTAATACAGTTCTTGTTCCATTTGTTTGTACGTTATGGACTTCCGAGAGAAATAATTACAGATGGAGGACCACAATTTGCTGGAAATAAATTAGCTGCAACACTTAACAATTATCACGTCCAACATAAAATTACTACCCCATATCACCCGTAGGCGAATGGGCAAGTAGAAAGTAGCAACAAGGTAATAGAATCAATTTTAACAAAAACCATTGCATCGCATAGGCGTGATTGGGCCACCTGATTACCTGAAACACTGTGGGCTTATAGGACCACATGGAGAAGTACCACAGTTTATTCACCCTATCAATTAGTGTTTGGAAAACAACCTATTTTCCCCATAGAATTCGAAATCCAAACGCTACGAACTGCACAGGAAATTGGCCTAGATCTAAGTGAGGCACAAATCAATCGATTACAACAGATTAATGAATTGGACGAAATCTGGCTCTCTGCATTACAAAATACAACACTTATTCAACAACAGTGAGCTAAATGGCATGATGCACTCATCAAGGACAAAGTCTTTCACGAAGGAGATTGGGCTCTGTTATATGACTCTCGGTTTCAGGACTTCCCGGGGAAACTTCAGACTCGATGGTTGGGACCATACAAAATCCAGAAAGTACATGATAATGGGACCCTAACTTTGATCACAATTGACGGTTCTGGATATGCATTCAAGGTAAATGGCCACAGAGTTCATCTCTATCGAAATCTGCTCACTCGGGAATCCTTCTGTCAACAGCTACGTCAAGACATTGATATGGAAATTTTAGGAGAGGAAGCAAAATCTTCCTCACCTATAATTCAGTAAGGAATTTATTTTTCTATAACTTGTACATAAGTTCTTGTATATATGTTTTCTTAACATTTTCATTAATCTTTCTTTTGATTTTTGCATACTATGTGTTCTTGCTGTTCCTTTTCAAAAAGGAACAACATTTGCATGTTTTGTTGTTCCTTTTCAAAAGGAACAACATTTGTGTATTTCTGCTGTTCCTTTTCAAAAGGAACAACATTTGTGTGTTTCTGTTGTTCCTTTTCAAAAGGAACATCATTTGCGTGTTTTTTCTGTCCCTTTCCAAAAAGGAACAACATTTGTGTGTTTCTGCTGTTCCTTTTCAAAAGGAACAACATTTGTGTGTTTCTACTGTTCCTTTTCAAAAGGAACAACACTTGTGTTTCTGCTGTTCCTTTTCAAAAGGAACAACATTTGTGTGTTTCTGTTGTTCCTTTTCAAAAGGAACAACACTTGTGTGTTTCTGCTGTTCCTTTTCAAAAGGAACAGCGCTTGTGTGTTTCTGTTGTTCCTTTTCAAAAGGAACAACGCTTGTGTGTTTTTGTTGTTCCTTTTCAAAAGGAACAACACTTGTGTGTTTCTGCTGTTCCTTTTCAAAAGGAACAGCGCTTGTGTGTTTCTGTTGTTCCTTTTCAAAAGGAACAACGCTTGTGTGTTTTTGTTGTTCCTTTTCAAAAGGAACAACACTTGTGTGTTTTTGCTGTTCCTTTTCAAAAGGAACAACACTTGTGTGTCTCTGTTGTTCCTTTTCAAAAGGAACAACATTTGTGATTTTTTTTGCTGTTCCTTTCAAAGAAACGGCATCTCAAGTATTTGTTTGCATGGATTCTTCTCTGAGGAACACCATCATCATGTTTTTGCTCTTTCGATGACATTGAGGATGCTCTGCGCTCATGTTCTCCCCAGTTCTGAAGATACAACTATGGACTTATGCAATGAATATAAATCATGACATACCGAAGTCAGCAGATCATAAATCACTATCTTTATAAGGCCTAGTATTCATAAGAGGACAAGAGGAGGGACACACTTACTTTTCATCTTCGTTGTCATTGTCTTATTACCGTCACTCTGGTTGGTGATCTTTATCATGACGATTTCCGTAAAATTCTTTTTTGTTTATTACCTAGGGGTAAGAGCAGAGGATTTATATCTTCCTGTTGGGATGATAAGACTTCTTCCACCATTCCCCACTCTTAAGGAGTGCTGAACCACCCTTATGTGTAAGAAATAAGAAAAAGTGCTCTGTAAAAAGAAAAAGTAAATATGAATTATCAATTGTCAAATGCAGGATAGGGGGTCTCATCAAGAGCCAACCTACCATGATCATAAGGATGAAAGTGAAGTGGCATTCCCATTACAGCTACCACACCATGGATATGGTCCAAAGGTATATTAAATAAACAAACCTTGGAACAGGGGGTCTCATCACAAGCCGGCCTGCCCACGTTTCGCACCTACCTTGTGAATGGCATTATGGTTATCTGGTTATCAAGCCAGCATAATGGCCTACATTTTGACAAAACACTCTTCAAAATACACACAAAGGATCATGGTTCCGGGGGTGAAATAAACATCTCTGCCAAGGTTATAAACACCTGTTGGCAGCAGAGCTCTATTAATGGTATTGAAGTCGTAATGGTTACACCAACAGGTATGATATCAATACTTCTTCGTCTCTTATATCCTATGAATAGATTATATTTTATGTCCCGATGTATACATCGCATGAATACTCATTACCACCAATCATGGCAACAGAACTGACAATGATTGCTGGAGATTTCGTATGCTTGAAAGACGTCCCATCCCCTGGCCTCTCATCATATCACACAGGCTCTTATGTAAAACGCGATCTACCTTCTTGCCTCAATTTCGGTATTTCGTTGTCTATCTAAAACATGGCATAATTTCATATGATGTTTCTTTATGACTTGATTTCCGAATGGCTACTGCTCCTCTATTTGACGGCTGGGGACAGCCTATCAGATCGCGGGGGGGGGAGGTAACCTCATTACTCCATGAATTACGTGTCAGCACACCATTCGGGGAAGATAATGTACGAAGGTATGGCATGGTTTAACGGTATGATAATTCTATTTTACGGAAATTTCTGTCCATGATCCTTTTTTTTTTGCATGCTCTGTGTTCTTTTCCAAAACTTTGCGATGATCACCCTCTCTGCGTCTCAAACAACACAGGCAGTTGTTGTTCCATTAAGAATTCTGAGTGGAACCATGGGGAGAAAGACAGTCTGAAGAGAACCTCAGGAGTTGATAGTCTTCGCTGCTGCCCGCGAGATCCTGGAAAAGGCAGGGTGGCTGAATTATTTTAGTCGCCTACGAGAATCAAATGAAGCAGTGGCGTTGGAATTCTTGCAAAATTTGCAGGAGAACCACTCCATAGTAAGAGAAAGACGGATAGCGGTCACTGATGATATCATTGCAGAAGTCTCAGGACTACCAACTGCTGGACCCGTATGGACACTGAAGAAAGAAAGACTACAAAAGGTTATGGAAATTTTCCAGGATAAAGGCCAAAGTTTGACAGTCAAGGGGAAAGGAGTTCTGCCAGCAACGTTAGGGGAACCCTGGACCGAATTAGCAAAGATAGTGCAGAGCTACATCACTTGCGAAGGGAGGAAAGACGTGGTAAGACCACGTCATCTGAAACTCTTAGCTATTTTGAAAGGAAAATGTTCTGTAAATTTGCCCGCGCTCTTAAATTCGTTATTACATGATGCGGCCTGAAGCCTGAAAAAGGCACAGCACATAGAAGCAGTTGTTAGCCACCATCGATTGATTCAATTGATAGTGAGCCATAGTCTCACTCAACAACAGAGCAACTGGGAGGAGCTCATCGCAATGATCGAGGGGGGATTGGCTGCACCATCCCCAAAAACTAAACATTCCTCTAGCACGCCGGAACGATCAGAAAAACGTAGAGAATCGGCAGCAGAAAAACATATTGCTCCAAAACCAAAACAATCCTCTAATACACCGGAATGACCAGAGGAACCCAGAGAATTGGTAGCAGAAAAACATGTTGCTAGTACACCCGAACAACCTGAGAGACCAAGGAAATTAGTCCGACTGGCCCGGATACGAGGGAGGCTGGAAAAGATCTAGGGGACCACTAGCCAGCCAATTGAGATTACGGACGAACCTCCAGAACTAGAAGGAGGACCTCCCGAAGAAAATGTTGAGCAATATGGGGCCGAGGCTGAGTAGCCTAGAGAAGGCGTCGAGGAAGGGGACGAGCACTCTGGAACAGAAACAAAAGCTGAACACTCTAAGGCAACCACCGAGCAGGCCAATCAAGAAGAGGAGGTAGTACAACCAGGGGGCAGCCCGCTGCAGGACCCTGTGGGTGAAGAGGAATTGGCAGCAGTCCTGGCCAATATGGGGGAGTATGGCCAACCCTCCAGCACAACAGGCATCCCTAACGAACCCCCGGAGGAAGACACACCTGAGAAATCACATGCAGAAAAGGCAGGAGAAGAAAACCCGCCCGTTTATGATGATGAAATAAGAGACACCAATCGGGAACAATTTGTTCCCAATACACCAGAAGAAATTCTAGATGGATTAGGAGCAGACTTAAGGGCCAGTCATAAACCCTCTGCCGAGGCAATAGAGATTAAGAAATTAAGGAGGAAACAGCAGAGGTTGCTGGACACTATAGCCAAGTTCCGACAACAAATTCGGATTCTGAAAGCCAACCTGAGGATACGAAGGACTGCAAGGAAAAGAAAGAGGGCCACTACAGCAAAATCCCGTAGGACAAGAAGATGACAGACTTATAGCCGCTCTGTTGGTCGAAACCCCATTAGAAGACCTACTGCCGAAGAACAGACCGTTGTTCCAAATGACATTGAAGAATAGACTGTTGTTCCAAATGATATTGAAGAATAGACTGCTGTTCGAAATGACGTTGAGGGACAGACTGTTATTCCAATTGACCCTGAAGAACGGATGGACATTCCAATTGAGGTAGAGGAACAGCAAGATGCTCCAATGACAGGGGGACCACAACAACCCTTCATTCATATTAAGAAAGAAAAAGAGAGTAAGAAGACCCAAACAGAAGCACCACCCTCAGGGGTAATTCAGGTTCTGAACTCCAAACAGCATAACAAAAAGGTTCAGGTAAAATTCCCGGCCTCTACGACTCTATGGAAAAAGGATCCAAAAACAAGAACCTTGCACAAGATGATGAAGCAAGCTCAGCAAGAAGCTGAACAACTGAGAGAACAAACAGTCCCCCGGGAGAAATACGAAGAGTTACAACCGCAACTTCGAAATATTAGTTAGTCCGAGAGCCAGGCCTTTGAAAGATGGCAAAAGGAGCAAGAAAAGGTTGCCAAGATAACTCGTCAATTAGATATTCTTATTAAGCAGATGGATACTATGTGTTCTTTGTATAATGACGCTTTGACCTGTAGGGCCCCTGCTAAAAACTATGCTTTATTTTTGCTTGAACGATATTTGCGATTAAAAATAAAAGCTGTTAGGGCAGGTGCCCCTATCCACATCAATACTGTTAATGATTTTATAGATTGTTGCAAGCATTATGGAATTAAGGTTCAAATATTATTGTGCGAATTTTACTTGCACAACCTCGTGCTAGACCAGGAAACTGACTTAAATCCTAGCCCTTTTGTTGGCGACATACAATTGCAAGCCTTCGTTTCATTTGGGGTTAATCAGCTGAAATGGCTCAAAGCTTATAACACCTTTCAGAGACAGGAAAATAGCCTAGACTTATGGGTGAGAGCCGAGCCTAGAGACCCAGTGATGCTATGGAGAGAGCATAGGAGCCTTATGAGGACCCCGGGTGTCATCGAGATATTAGGACCCATGCACGAAGACTTGATCCGACATAGTCTGGAATATTTTCTGACTATTAAAGACCTCGCCATTGATGCTGCAAAATTCTGATACCGGACCTCTAGCCCAAACATCCAGCTCAGGGAACCATTAAAATACGAGAATTTTGAGCTGGATGCCAGCCGATTGAACCTTTATGGGGAACGTATTCTGCAAGCAGGGCCATCCTGGTTAGGGTATCGATTTCGTAGTGCAATTATTTGGTACCCTGCACCCGGATATCAGGCCTTGTATGAAATGTCTGCAGATCAATTAAATCAGTTCTTTGATAATCTAGTTGCTCATCACGGTTGTAGGCCTCCTCACGAGGTTCCCTCTCCGGCCTATTCTCTTACCGCCTTGCATGTCAACTATAATGTTTTCATGAGGGCATGAAACATGGTAAGCAGGGGGGTGTGTGGAGCACTTGAAAGGTATGCTTTTGACAAACAATTTAGTGGCTTTTCAGTAATATTTGTAACCTTTTCTGCATTATGAATTTAAAGAAATAAAGAATTTTAATAAAATGTGTAAGAATTAACATGGGAACCTTAATCATTGATAATTATTGTTTTTCTATACAGGGAAAGGTGGAAACGAGGAGTTGCTGTCCAAAAGCGAAAAATAGAGGAGGAATAATTGTTGTCCCTCTAGAAGGGAACCAGATGCAAACGAGATCGAGCAAATCAAAGCAGAATAACCCAGGAAAGGAAGAAGGGATACCGATTCGGCGAAAGAGGGAAAGAAAAGTAAAGTATTAACAACTTGGCGAATCCCTCAGGATCTTCGATCCTGAGGGATCGCTGTTTTACTTATCCTTGTTACCTAGATATCCCCGCCGTTACTTTTATATAAAGGAACAAAATCGTTGAGCAAAAGGACTTCTGTTTTTGTAATTTTCAATTTCAGACAAAACTTTGATCATTGAGTCTCACTGAGACCTGGTTTAATGTACGTTTGTTGATGCGTTAATACAAAAGACTTGGTGTTTATTTCATCTTTGCATCTGGAGTAACCTAAGGCGGTGTACCATTGGCAGCTAAGGGTTCGACTTCGAAGGACACTTGCTTTTGTATCATTATACTGTGATCTATGCGTGGTTTGCTTATCTTTATTTCTCGGTAGTCTGATATATCTTTCATATGCTATGCTATGATCTGTTACGATCAATGCATTAATGGTTTTTCTCAGAAAATCTTTGTAATGACTCTGCACTGTATAATTGGATCTTTTCAGAGTTGATCGCATGATTTTAGTCTCAAACCAGTTATTTCTGTTACAGAGCATCTGTGATGAATATTATTGTCATTAGATTCATTTGAAATCCCGATTATTGGAATCTGAAAGTAATGTTATTATGTTTGGAAACATAGTTATATCACCCTTAATTGTCAGATTACTATATTAATGCGAGGTGTGCATATATGGTCGATTATTGTCGTTCCATAATTCATCAATGAGTGTTGTTCCATAAAGTATATTCCATCCAGTGTTTTAAGAGAGAAGAGTATTATTTCATAACAGAGTGTGAGTGGTTCTGACTCGCGAGATTTTGTTCTTCTGATTGTTGTTCCATTTACTGCTGTTCCATTTACTGTTGTTCCATTTTACTTGCTGCCGTTCCATTTACTTGCATTTTCTGTTTTGGCGTGAGAGAAGTTCTAAGGCTGTAGTGAGCCTCAACAGACGCTGCCTAGCTCCCAGACCTATGGTCCATGCTCTAATTTCCTTTCCATCAGTTTCTAGAGGGATGGGTTATCGCTTCCGTACACTTGGCTGATAAGCTTTCTTGTGTGATTCTATCTTTTTGGGAGTAATTTAGTTATAGTTTAGCATCTGTTTACTCATGTATTTTCTGAATGCTATACTACTAAGCATTACTCAGACGAATAGCCTCGGATTGAGTTACTCTTTGTAATAACAAAACGTTCCTGGATTGATTTATTAATGTAGGATAATTAGAGGTGTGGGAGACCCTAGTTATAGCTCTACAAAATTGTTCAGGGAAGTGGCATAGTATTAATTTGAATATGGTGGAGTATTTAACAAATTGTCTCATGATCACAATCCAAATGATTCGTGTTGATGTTGTATTAGGTCTCTACAAATTATAATCATTGGGAACAATGACTCTTAATTTTCAAGATCTTTTCATAAGATTTTCCTTAGAAGGAAAGGAAATTGAGCTTAGAGCATCCATGGGAAACTTTGTAAAGTGATAATATCTAATAGCATAAATTTGCTAAAATGGGACACCATAGTGTAATTTCACAATTTTATTCATTAGCTGTTCAAACGTCTATATCCTCTACTCCAGTGAATCTCCAAAAAGTCATCAATAATTATTCCAAGGTATTTGGAAAGATACGTAAGGTTCTTTCACCTGCTAGAGATCATGACCATGTTATTCATTTGTAACCTATAAATGTATAACCTAACATTAAATATTACACTTATTCATATGCACAAAAGACTAAGATTGAGCATACGGTTCAAGAAATGTTAGAGGTTGGCATGATTCAACCTAGCCAAAGTGCTTTCTCTTCACTAGTGGTGATTATTATAAAAAAATTATGGTTCATGGTATATATGTCCAAATTACAGACAACTCAACAAAATGAGAATCAAAGATAAGTTTCATAAGTTTCATATTCCTGTCATTGATGAATTATTAGTTGATTTGCATAAAGCAATATTGTTTACTAATTTGGATCTCCATTTTAGATATCATCAATCATAATGAGGCAAGAATACATTCCCAAAACAACCTTTAGAACACACGAAGGTCATTATGTGTTTTTGGTTATGCCACTTGGACCTACAAATTCACCTTCAACATTTCAAAGATTGAAGAATTTTATTTTCAAACCCTTCCCTAGAAAATGTTTGTTAGTATTTTGCGATGACATACTAATATATAATTAATCTTGGGAAGAGCATGTGAAACATGTTGGTCTCAACACTATCGAAAGAGTAACAACTATATGCAAATCCTTCTACGTCTGCCTTTGGGGTTCAAGAATTTGAATATTTAGGTCATTGTATGTCATGAAGGTGTCAAAGTGATTCTAAGAATGTCAAATTTATGAGGGAATGACCAATCCCCAAAACTTTCATGAAACTTAGAGGATTCTTAGGATTGACAAGATACTATCACAAGTTTGTCAAGAATTAAGGTCAAATAACAACACCTCTAACAAAATTATTGAATAAAGAAGCATTTTATTGGACTAAAGAAGCAACCAAATCTTTTGAAAAACTTAAAGAGGATATGTTTACAACTCTCGTCCTAACGACACCTAAATTCATAAAAACTTTCATTGTGGAGTGTGATGCCTCAAGCCATGACATTGGCATAGTTTTGATGCAAGAAGGAAGCTTCCTTGCTTTTGAAAGTAGTGAAAATAAAGGAAGAATCTTACTTAGACCCATCTATGAAAAGAAATGTTGGCCATACTATATGCAGTTAAGAAATGACATCCATAGCTAATAGTAAGACACATCAAAGTAAAAACATATCATGATAGTTTGAAGTACTTCTTGGAACAAAAAATTCCTTCCAAAAAGAAACAAAAATGGATTATAAAGATGTTGGGTTTTATGAATTTGAAATTATCTCCAAAGCGGGAAAACAAAATGAGCAGCAAATGCACTCTCAAGGAAAGAGAAAGACACAAAGGGTTTACTATGTTATATTTCCATTACACAACCTGACTAGGTGGTAGCAAGGACATAGTGGAATAAGACGAGAAGGTATGCAATACCATTCAACAACTATAGGTCCCCAATGTAGTAAAAAAAAATATATGGAAGAATGATTGGTGAGATATCAAGATCACTTATGTAAGAATTCTCAACTCAAACAAAAGGTCCTTTTAGAATTACACTATTCATATAGGACTATTGACAGTGCTAGACCCACCAACATGTAAGGGGATCTCCCCGATAAGAAGTCCCAGTTAGACCTCAAACCATTTGGTGTAGGAGTCCCAGCAGTGGGTCGTACGGTAATACTTTAACCGCGATTTCACACAAAGGTAAGTAAGATATCCCTGTTGGTGGCAAGGGTGTGACAGCTGCAGTAAGTCAAGGAAGGTGCATGAGAGGTTCTAACACACTAAGGGTGAGGTGAGTGCACCCCTTGGAAACCTGTAATAATACACGGCTTGGAAGGGAACACACAAGCGAAGATGCATCACAAGCTGGAAAGCAAGTTAGCAAGAAATCCAAAGTGATGATTAAACCAACAACACATTTCAGAAAGATTCATACATCGCATTTCAGAAAGATTCATACATACTTATACAGAATAGTCCATACATGCATGTGTAAGAAAACAAATACATATATCATTTAGAATAAACAAGATAGCTGGAATACAATACAACATATGCATGAAATGTGATAGCTCTGTTATATTAATAAGTGTAAGTTCCGGTCATACAATACATCCATGTCCAACCACCAGTTCCGACAGTGGAACGTTACAATTATAGCTGCCTGCTCCTCCAAAGAGATATACTATCTCTACACAGTGGAGAAGCCAAGGCTCATTACAATACTGTCTAAGCTCTCTCTAAGATAGTCCTATCGAAAGCTTGGCTAACCAAAAGCCTTTACAATGAGTTATGAGGTTCTATTTAGAGCAAAGGGTGGGGTGACCCTTGAAATTCCCCTTTGTGACAGTTCATCTACCCTCATGAATCTTCATATGCTCTATGACTACTACATCCAACTATCGACACTTGAACTTCCACTTGACAAGATGTTACATTACAATGAACATGTGCCCATGTGAGACAAAATGGCTTGAGCAAGCCATACAAGACATCATTGACACTCGATTTATTGTGGTGAGACCAACTCTTTGACATGCTTGTGAAGGTGAAGGTGGTGAGCTGATGCTAAGCTTGGTCATCCATGATGGTGTGCATGCGCTCCATGGTGGCATCTTGCTGTAGCGAACTCTTGCCTCCATTGCATCCGGGTGCATTGGTATGGCTCCTCCATCCAACTCGTCTACTAGCATGCACATGGTATTCTTGGGTGTGGCCGAACTAGCAACACACTGATGCATAGTGTCTATGTTTATCTTCTAGTGTGTTCTGGTGGTCATGTGCATCAACTATCATCTGCATGTTCAACTCCAGTCGAACTGAGGGTGAGGTGAGTGTGTCCCTTGGAAACATGTAATAGTACGTGGCTTGGAAGGGAACACACGAGTGAAGATGCACCACAAGATAGAAAGCAAGTTAGCAAGAAATCTAAAGTGATGGTTAAATCAACAACACATTTAAGAAAGATTCATACATACTTATACAGAATAGTCCATACATGCATGCATAAGAAAACAAATACATATATAATTTAGAGTAAACAAGATAGCTGGAATACAATACAACACATGCATGAAATGTGTTAGCTCTATTATATTAATAAGTGTAAGTTTTGGTCATACAATACATCCATGTCCAACCACTAGCTCCGACAATGGAATGTTACAGTCATAACTACCTACTCCTCCAAAGAGATATACTAGCTCTACACAGTGGAGAAGCCAAGGCTCATTACAATACTGTCCAAGCTCTCTCTAAGATAGTCCTATCAGAAGCTTGGTTGAACAAAAGCCTTTACAATGAGTTATGAGGTTCTATTTATAGCAAAGAGTGGGGTGACCCTTGATATTCCCCTTTGTGATAGTTCATCTACCCTCATGACTCTTCATCTACTCTATGACTGTTACGTCCAACTATCAACACGTAACTTCCACTTGACAAGATGTTACATTACAATGCACATGTGCCCATGTGAGACAAAATAGCTTGAGAAAGAAATGCAAGACATCACTGACACTCGGGCCGTTGTGGTGAGACTAACTCTTTGACATGCTTGTGAAGGTGAAGATGGTGAGCTGATGCCAAGCTTGGTCATCCATGATGGTGTGCATACGCTCCATGGTGGCATCTTTTTGAAGCAAACTTTTGCCTCCATTACATCCAGGTGCATTAGTATGGATCTTGCATCCAACTTGTTTGCTAGCATGCACA
>APFE030449984.1:0-19400 GCA_000404065.3 Pinus taeda | reverse complement strand
AAACCATAGTTACCAAATTCGAATTCGGATTCGAATTCGAATTCGATAAGATACAGAAAAAAATCGCTTTTATAAAATTCAATTTGATACGATACAGAAAAAATCGCTTTTATAAAATTCAATACGGAAAAAATTCGACACTATACATCTTACATTTTACGAACACTTAACTATATATATATAATCATTATATTCAAAATTTTAATGAAAATATAAAAGTTGTATAAGTTGATTTTTTTCCAAAATAGAAGTTACTGTTTTTTATGTTTTATATAAGAGTTATTGATTTCCAACCAATTTGTTATTTTATAATTTCTTGTAAAGTAAGAATTATCTTTTTTCTTAATTGCAATTTCTCATTTCATAAAATTTTCTAATTTAGAAATTATTATTTTTAATACTTAATATTACTCAAAATAATAAAAAAACATACTATAATACTAAAATACTTAATATTTATACTATAATACTAAAAATACTTACAGAAATTACTATTTTAGTAAGTATTAAGTATTACTTACTCAAAATCTTAATTAAGAAAATCCACTTTAAAAGAAAATCCATTTAATAATATAATTCACGGAGTATTTCTACTTTTTACTAATATAATTCATACAATATTTCTATTTTTAAAATATATTTGTTTAAATTTAATAAATCTACAAATTTACAAATTATATATATCATATATATTTATTATTTTACTCTATAAACACATAATTATCTAAAAACTATAGATGTTTACATGTTTCAACAATAACTTGCTAAATTTACTGTAAATGCTTGTTGCATAAACTGACGGGTAACATTATTTAGTAACCACATTTTTATGCTATTTCCTAAATTAAAAAAGGTTTTGATTTCATGTAAAATGTTATTTGGACGAGGCCTTTCCCGAAGTTATGAAGCAATGTCGGCGGTAATTCCTCGACTTTCCCGTTCTCGTTGGATTCTATATTTATATAAAAAGTATTAAAAACTCTATATTTCTTTTATTTTTATTATAAATGTTTGTATAAATATCAATATTAAAATAAATAAATCTAAAAAAAATCTTTAAACATCTAAATTTTAAATATATTAATGGTTTATTTTATTATTTCAATGGTTTATTTAATTGTTAAAAAGTTGAATTATAATAAACCAATAAAAATATAAATATATTCTCATATAACAAATTCAATATATCTCCTATCCAAAATGTAGATTCAGTTAAACCTATCCCACACCTCAGCACGACTGCTGCAACCTGACAAGGGGTACCTTCTATGATCCAAAGCATGTGACACCCCATGGCCCCCACACCTTAATTTCAAAAATAATGCTCCAGTCCCAGCACCCTTCCCACCAAAATCAGGAACCCTCCCTACATAGACGGGAAAACTTAATCTCTAAAAAAGAATGGTGAAAGCCTATTTTATCTTTGGTGGAAAAATCAGATATTGCTTTGAAGAAGCCTACTCCCGTCTTTGGTGGACAATCAAATATTGCTTTGAAGAAAGCATATTCATCTTTGGAAGACAAATCAGATAACGCTTAGATTTCAAGCCAAGCGAACAATCCATGTAATCATTTCAAAAATAATGCCCCTACCCAGCACCCTTTACACCAAAATCAGTAACCTCCCTACAAAGAAGGGAACGCTTCATCGTAAAGAAAGGTGAAAGCATATTTATCTTTGGTGTACAAATCAGATATTGCTTTGACAAAAGCCTGCTGCCTTTCGTGGACAAATCAAATATTACTTTCAAAAAATCATATTCATCTTTGAAAGACAAATCAGATAACGCTTAGATTTCAACCCAAGAGGGCAATCCATGTAATCATTTCAAAAATAATGCCCGTGTCCCGAATCGAACCCGAATTTTCGAATTAATTCGCAAATCGAATCGAACCAACGAATTTTCGAATTTTTTTCGGCAGTACGGCCGAATTTGGTAACTATGTTATAAACAATCTTCATTGACTGAATTCTCACATACTTGATCTATCTACTTGAAGCTAAAATATCCAAGTAATCACAAATATTATATATATTATATACAACAACGAAACAAAAGATCCAAGAGCTTGTGTTCAAAGCTTAAACCGTTGTTCTAGTAATAAAGCTTGACACAGATTCGACATACAAATAGAAACATCTGAATGAAGACAAACACATAATTGTGATAAGGTCAAGTTCCGTGAACCTCTCTTCAAGGAAAATGATCATCAATGTAAACAAGATGATGTTGATAACAACACTAGGCAAGAAATATAATATGCTAAAATGTTTAAGAGGTGACCTTAAAGGCAATGAAGAAAGACACATGGGTGATGCTCTTCTATTTCTTTAAACATGCATATGTTGTTCCCTTGCATACTACCTGAGACATTATAAAGGGATTGTAAGTTTCTCTTTGTCTCTCCGTTAGTGGATTGGACCATTTTTTTGTTGTCCTCCCAATTTTGTGCTTAAGGGGATTTGTCTAAAGTCAACTTTTGGTTTTCAATTAAGGTCTCTGTATATATCCCTTATGTGTTCTATGAAGACAGAATTTCCGTTTTCAATTAAGGTCTCTGTATATATCCCTTATGTGTTCTATGAAGACAGAATTTCCATTGTCTAATTTTTTGTAACATGTTCCTTTTTCCATAAGGCTATTTAATAGATGTAGTTTGTAGTACATTTAAAAACAAAAATAAAGAAAGTTTGAAGCCTCTCTATCAGTCTGTGGCCTACTATTTTTTTTACAAACATAGATTCAATCTTTGCAACTACTTTGATATATGGTCTAATGGTTGAATGGAAGCATGAATCAATGGTTATAGCTCTAATATAGTTTGACTCACAAGAAGCAAAGTGTCCTAAGCAATTTCAGTTCACCTATCAAAATAAAATTTTAAAACCCTCGCTTCAACCAAAATTGAGTTCCTAAGTCTAAATGATATGAAAAGTGGCCAACACTATAAACCAAAATTTAAACCATATTATAATGATACGAGACGAAAATCTATATACTAGACAGATCAACAATTCAACAAGTATGTATTTATAGGTCTAATATATTTTGTCTAGCAAAAACCAAAGCACCCTGACAAATTTTGAATGAAATTTGAAAATTATGACATCCTAAACCAAAAATCGAATTAAAGTCTTCATCATTTGAAATAAAGCCTGATATTTTATGCCAAAATTGAAATAAACTCTTAATGATATGAAAGTAAGTCCTATACATGAGGCAGGTCAACAATTATTTACATACCCTTGACAAGCAATTTTTCATGTTCTACAAACCTGAGAAAAATGATGAAGCTATAGTTGATTTGAGATAATTCAATTAATGTCACATATACTACAATACCAATAGAAAATGAAAACAAATGAATTCATTCTCATTCTCACTCTTTAAACAAAGAAAATCGATGATCAAAATCCCTAGGGCTCAGCTTTGATGAATCAGATCATAGAGAGAGAAGGAACCTCATAAATAGATCTCCACTGATGGAATCTCGATGCCGACCTCACTTAGGAAAGGTATATTGGGTGACCTATCAACCAAATCACGATATAATCAATAGTCATATTCATAATCATGAAGCATGAACCCATTCCTTTTATTTGTATGATAATGGTGATTTGCCTCCATAGACTTACCGAAGCTGAAGAGACTCACCTTCTCGCAAATCCCTAATGAAACCATCACGACTGCATTCTAGACGAGTAATGGAACATGGGACCTTTGTGCATCACGCTCCATTCGTCTGGATGCTTCTTGATGATCTCCACACATATGTTGAGAGACTAATACTTCACTAATATGCTGCAAAGGTTGTCGAACCGGGCATCAGTGATGAGCACAGGCCCTGAGAGAATAATACTTCCCCAATCTACTATAAATGTTGTCGAAGCAACATTGGTGATGAGCAAGGGGGGCATGTGGGATGCATTGTAGTGAACAAAATCCATGAATTGGGTGGACTGGCATATGTATATCATAATTGGGTCGTTTTCCCCATACGAATGGCAGAAACAACCAACTCTCTTAGCGCAGCGATGCAAAATATTGTTGTTGATGAATGCCCAAGTGGTCCTCGAGCCCACTTTTTCTTTGAAACCCCAGTGAGGGTGCTGTTGAGTCAGATTACCATCTCGTGGGAATCGATAAGTGGTCTATGATTTTTTTGTAGAAGGATGTTATTTTTACTGACCACATCACAACTCCGGTAGGGTGGTCCAGGTCGGATCTCCATAGACCTTGTGTCATTGTAGTGGTGATCCAAATTCATCTCTTGCAACTGACATATAATCAATTTCCAAGTGCATAGGATCAATCCCGATAAGCGTGGTAAGCGTAACACAGGGCATAAGGGGCTTAACAAAAAGAGGGAGGGCGAAATATTTGGAACTCTAATTGTACAAATGTCATGGTTATAAGAAATAACTATGTAATTGTAATTGGATAGATGTCAAGTTCATATGAAAATGGTAGACTAAAAAGTGAGATGAATTAATTCAAAAGAAAGGCCTATCAGCTTAATAATATGTCTTTTTCAAACCTTTTCCACGAGAAAAGCACAGTTTGATAGGGTTTAAATTACTTTCTAAGTCAATCAAGCGACTTGGAGTGGCTGTGTCATGCCCCTACACTGGCGGTACTCTTCCAACTGTACTATAGGAGGTGCGACACCACCGACCACTTTCTTTTTAACAATACTTACGATCATGGACTACGCCTACTTTCTATACTTAGATTATTTTCCAACTTTCCTAAGTATACATTCACATTAACACAGTGGAAACTTTCATACATCATTCATCAATATTATCTTTTAACATATATGCACAGGGGATAATAAACCGGGAGGGGCAACTCCCTATAATATGAGTTTGCCCGACAATAAAAATATTTCACAAAATATACATTTTTACAGTATTTGCAGCAAACCCCAAGTTTCCTTGGTACAATATCTGTCACAATCATGCAACCCAACCTGCACCATTTAGAGTATCCGAACCACCATTCAGAGTGCCCACCAGTTCTACTGTCCGCCGCAACTCGTTCATTGTCGCATTGTTCATCACGTCGTTCAACTACAGCTCCTTTAGCCGAATGCCCTCAACTCGTTCAGGAAGATGTCCTCGCATGCCCTCGCCTGTTCATTGGTTCAAGCGGACGCCCTCGCACGCCCTCGCCCATTCAGACGTTCAAACCAACCTTTCCCATTTAGTCGTTCAGGGGGACACCCTGGCATGCCCTCACCTGTTCAGTCATTCAGCATGGCGCGCTCGCATGCCCTCGCCCGAATACCTTCACACGACTTCTCTCATTTAGTCATTTGGCCCGACGCCCTCACACGCCGTTGCTCGAACACATTCAAACAACTTTGCCCATTTGGTCATTCGGCCCGACACCCTCGCACGCCCTTGCTCGAACTCCTTCGAATGACTTCGCCCATTTGGTCGTTCGGCCTAGTGCCCTCACACGCCCGCGCCTGAACATCGTCAAATGACTTTGCCCATTCGTTCATTCAAGGGGACTTCCTCGCACGCCCTCACCTGAACACCTTCGAACGATCGTTCAGACAAATGCCCTCGAATGCCCTCACCCATTCGGTCGTTCAACCCAATGGCCTCGCACGCCCTCACCCCAATGCCTTCACACGACCTGCGGCTTCGTTTTCTGTGTTTACTGCGGCTCCATGGTACGGCCTAAGAGTCTACCTGCACTTTGCTAAATTTCAGTCTTCCCAAGTAGCTCGCCCTCCTAGCTTGCATAAACACTTGGAAGCTTTTTCTTGAATGATTTTTTCCACCATTCCAACGCTTTACTTATATGGCGATTGGCCCACCAATTGGGGCATCGAATCACCAAGCCGACTCACTGTTTCATCCAACTTGCTCCAACTTCACGTTGGCCCATGGTGTGGGTGCCCATGTGCGGGACCACCCCCACATATAAACTCACCACCAACCCAACACTTAGTCATTTTTCAAGATCAATTTTGCGTCGCACATTGGCTCGTCTCCTTAGTTCGGTCAGCTTGTCACACTGTGTGGGCGTGCCCCAACTCTCCGGTTACCCCAGCTCGTTGCCCCCTCACCCATTATGCGTCCTTCGCCAAACGAACTGCAACTCGTGGGTATTACATTATCCCCCACTTTGAATGTTTGTCATCCTTGATAACACTGTCATACAACATTGCAAAGTGTCGTTGTCTCCAACATCAAAATGCTCATGCTGCCTGCCTCTACTTTGCCATCACATAAACCATAGGTCTATGTCCTCCATGAATCGAAAAGTCTCCTCAACCCATGATCATCAACCACATCCGTTGCCATCCCCACATGCTACCCCACTGTGGAAGGCTGGTCCCTCCAACTCAAGCTACATGCTCGTTGCAACATATCATGTCGACCTCATCATGTATCGTCATCGTGTGAACTGCTGCCATGATACTCCAACACAATTCTAACACATCTTTGTACACTTCCAGACCCCACGATTTGAACTAGTCGAGTAGCTAGTTCAATTGTCACACTCAAACCATGAGAGTGTGCATCCTCATGCCACCATCAGTCGTTTCTCCTAGCCTCCTGTCACAACACCAACTTGATCAAGAATCCATCTCCACCTAAGTAAGCCATGCCTAGGTCCATGAAGTAAACTCCATCTCGTCTGCAACATGTTGTCCATGATGTTTGGTATCAATGTGCTGCATGAAATCAGTCACATCTATCCCAACATTATCATCCATGTGCTACCCATGATCGTAGACCAATCAGCTCCCATGTGTAAAAAGTGGTTAAGTCTCGGCTTAACCCATGCCCAAGTGTTGCCACCAAGGCATCATCGTCGCTGCAACTCCATCACTCCAAAGTGTCTCATATCGATCCTCCACATCAAGTCACTCTCTCAAGCACACCCATAAATGTACTCAAAAGTATACACCCCATACTACATCAAAGTCCCTGACCTCAGCTCCTCAATGCATCAGATCCTCTAATTCCACCATAATATGAAGTCTCCAAAAGTCACAACCTCATGTCATCATGAGCTCCATGATTCATCTCCAACCAACATCCTAGCAAGCATACATGTCTTGGGCCAAAGGCCTTTGCAAGATTCCTCAACTCTCCATGTAATAGGGATGCTCCATAGTCTGCTCACAAGTCCAACCAAGTCCATAGCCTTGGTGTACAAGAGTGCACAACATCCCCATCGGCTCATAAGTAAAATTCTCCATGTCACATCAGCAAATCCATCCGCATAATATCCTTGCCTTAGCACTCCTCATTGGATGCCCATAAGTGACACCCCTACAATTGCTCCTACATAATGTCCTTGCATAAGACTACTATGCTCCATGTCTCCAACTCAATGTCCATGACTCAAGTTGCCCATGTTGTCCAACTAAGTGGACCCATCACAACAATCAGTCATCCTTATCCAAGTCTGCAATCTGGTCTAGTGAACTTGGTTACCCAAACCATATCATCATCACAGGAGTCTCTTCCACCATGACTCCCCCACTGAAGGTTCCACCAAGACTTCCTTTTGGTCTCGGCCATGAGAAGTCCACCCAAGTATCACCAAACTCAAGTGTGTTCCCTTCTCCAATTTGTCCATGAGTCATGCTAAGCACTTAGCCAATTTCTCTATATGGCTAAAGCATGGCCCATTCCTTCACAATGATCATCACGTTCCTCCCTTGTCATGGGCATTTGAACTTTCTGCCATAAGGTCACAAACAACCCCAAAAAGCTCTGCAACAACCAATGGTCCTTACTTCTCCATACAAGGTCTCATCATAGACATCCATGGTAAGATCCTCCATCGCATTGGCAAACTGATTTTCCCTTCCCTGCATACAGCCAATCTACCAAAAGCTCAAATGAAACACAAGTATCAGTAGTATTTACTTTATCATGAGGCTCCTCCATGTGAGTATCCTCATCCACCAATGTCTACAAACTGCACGATCCTGGTCCAACTTGATCAATTTCAAGTTCATCCTCCATCACTGTCATATTTGCAACATCCTCAAACTTCATGACTTCCTCTTCTTTGTCATTGAAATCTGCAGCTACATCCTACTCCATTGCCCAACCAAGTCGAAGAAGTTCATCTTCAACATTCCTTTCCAAGACTTCAAGTTCATCCTGAATCTATGTGTTCTCTTCTTTCATCCACTTCAACTTGTATAAGGTCAGCAAGAGCCTCCCTTGGCATTCTTCCAAACCTACCATGTATAGTCATTCAGCTTGGCCCAAGCATGATGCTTCACCCCTGCTAAACCTATCACGAAGTATTACACTTCCTTCGATACGCCTGGTTTGACTGAATCAAGATTCGATACCACTTGTCACGAAGTGCAGTGGGATCAACTTTTCTACAAATTCAATTCTCTGAATTAGGGCTCTGATACCACCTGTCATGCCCCTACACTGGTGGTACTCTTCCAACCGTACTATAGGAGGTGCGGCACCACCGACCACTTTATTTTTAGCAATACTTGCGATCGTGCACTACACCTACTTTCTATACTTAGATTATTTTCCAACTTTCCTAAGTATACACTCACATTAACACAACGAAAACTTTCATACATCATTCATCATTATTATCTTTTATCATATATGCACAACGGATAATAAACTGGGAGGGGAAACTCCCTGTAATATGAGTCTGCCCGATAATAACAATATTTAAAAAAATATATAGTTTTACAGTCTTTGCAACAAACCCCAAGTTTCCTTGGTACAATATCTGTCACAGTCATGAAACTCGGCCTGCACCATTTAGACTACCCAAATCACTGTTCAGAGTGCCCACCGGTTCTATCGTTTGTTGCAACTCGTTCACCGTCGCACTGTTCAACATGTCGTTCACCTGCAGCTCGTTCAACCGAATGCCCTCAACTCGTTTAGGAAGATACCCTTGTACGCCCTTGCTCATTCAGTCGTTCGGGTGGACGCCCTCGCATGCCCTCGCCCATTCAGATGTTCAGACCAACCTCACCCATTCAGTCGTTCAGGCAGATGCCCTCGCACGCCGTTGCCCATTCAGTCGTTCGTCCCGATGCCCTCGCACACCCTCACCCGAATACCTTCACACGACTTCGCCCGTTCAGTTGTTCGACCCAACGCCCTCGCATGCCCTCGCTCAAACACCTTCGAATGACTTCGTTCGTTCGGTCGTTCAGCCCGACACCCTTGCACGCCCTCGCCCGAACACCTTCGAACGACTTCGCCTATTTAGTCGTTCAGGCAGACGTCCCTGCACGCCCTCACCTGAACACCTTCGAACGATTTTTCAGACAAACACCCTTGGACGCCCTCGCCCATTCGGTCATTCAGCCCGACGCCCTCGCACACCCTCGCCCAAACACCTTTGCACAACCTGCGTCTTCGTTTTCTGCGTTTGCTGCGGATCCATGCTATGGCCCAAGAGTCTGCATACACTTTTCCAAATTCAATCTTCCCAAGTAGCTCGCCCTCCTAGCTTGCATAAACACTTGGAAGCTTTTGCTTGAATGATTTTTGCCACCATTCTAATGCTTTACTTATATGGCGGTTGGCCTATCGGTTGGGGCATCGACTTACCAAGCTGACCCACCATTTCGTCCAACTTGCCCCAACTTCGTGTCAGCCCATGGTGTGGGTGCCTATGTGCGGGACCACCCCCACATATAAACTCACCACCGCTCCAAAACTTAGTCATTTTTCAAGATGACTTTCGCGTTGCACGTTGGCTCGTCTCCTCCGTTCGGTCAGCTCGTCACATTGTGCGGGCGCGCCCCATCTCGTCGATTATCCCAGATTTTCGCCCGCTTGCCTATCGTGCACCCTTCGCCAAATGAACCACAACTCATGGGCCTTACATGTTGCATCGTGTGTCTCGCTTTTAAGATCAGAACCAAATACTTTCCACTTTGGAATGTATATAAAATTAATTTATAAAATGTAAAAATTTAACAATATTGTTTTCAACCATAATAATAGGAAATAACCAAAAGAGAACCAAGTACTTAAAATTAAATTTATAAAATTTGAAAATTTAACAGTAAATAATAATAAGAAATAAAAATGAAATAGTTTATATCACAATTGTGATTTCTTTGTAACTATCTTATGCATAGAGATGGTTTAAGAGAATAAAGCTTGCGGTAAAGTTCAAAGTTGATTATTTTTTTTTTCGGGAAGTTGCATACTATATATATATTAATTGTTATTATATTTTTTTTTAATTATAATTTTTTTTATATAAATTTTTTAGTATTGGTTGTTTAAAGAATTTGAGATTTATTTTAAATAGATTTAATTTTTTTTAAGTTTAAGGGTGCTCAAGAAGGGATTAGTGGGAGGGGCATAGCCACCACCTCATCAAATATAAACTAGGATGGATATGACATAAGGTTTCCTTCTTGATGTTTCACCGAAGTCATTTCGTTATGGGCCACTCTTTCAAGCATAGTCCTTCATGAGCTTGCATGATTGCACATGCTAATGGGTTAATGTTGTTGCGCATGGAAATTAACTCAAATGGAAACTCCACTGGTGATAATCCACCATCCCCACACTTAGAGATATTCCCAGGATGGTTCATCATGTAAATTGGTCATCGTATGTAGTGTAGGTGACTTCGTATGTAACTAGAGTGGTTCCACACAATGTGCAGAGTAATTTTTGGTTTGGGCTATGATACAAATGAAAATAATAGCTCTTCATGGCCTCTGCCTCCGACATTTAGCATTCATTGCAACAAGGTGGTAATATTTGGTTTAAATTCTTCTTTGTGTTTCGTGATGGTAATTCATTATTGTTTCCATCTAGATTTGGGATCCTCCCCAACTGTTCAATAGACACTCCTACATGATGTAACAAACCTGGTGAAAATTCCATGTAATAAACTTAAATAAAGGAAAAGTAAGACCATGGGTGAGGGACACGTATTCCAAACTGAATGTTGGGAAAATATATCCCAGTGGGCATCACTGGATGTGCTTATGGCTAAAGGAAATTGTCAAAGGAAAAGTCAAGGGCATAAAAAGGAAAACAAACATTTTTGGCAAATTTATTTATGAAAATAAAGGAAATTAGAAGAAAAGTAAGGTGAAAGGTCATAGGTTGCATGTGAGGAAGAAATTGAAGGAAAATAATGGAAATTGAAGAAAATAGAGGTCTCTTTGATAAAAAAGCTTCTGAGATCAATTGGCAAGATCTTTGGTCAAGTTTTTCTTGGGTTTTGCTTTGGAGCAAGGAAGGGAAAAAAAAGCAAAGGGAAAGGAAGGAAAGCAAGGATCAAAGAAGGAAGAGCAAGATCAAGCAGCTTCAATAGGAATACTTGCATGTAACATATTCCATGTGCGATTTCCTAGCTAGTTTGGACATGCATGTCTTTGCATGTTGGTGTATGATTCTCTTGCTGTCGGTGGCATGGTTCTACCGGGTTATGATAGTGGTTCTTAGGCTAGCCTTGCCTTTTCCAGATGCCATGGTGTGTTGCGATGTTTATCTCAGTTTTGAGCTTTGGATCTGTTAGATGGATTTTGGAATCCAGGTTAGAGGTGATCTCAAGGTTCCTTCCCAAAGGCCTAGGAATCCGTTGGCCACTTTTGGTAGGATAAATCCTAAGGGAGGAGTCTCGATTTAGGGCCTAGTGATCCGAGTTTGGATGGAAGTAAAGCCTAAGAGACTACTCTCGGTTTAGGGCCTAGTGATCACAGATTGGATTGGGTTAAACCTTGAGAGACAAGGAGACGAAAAATTTCTCAAGAATAGTGATGGATTCTGAATGGCATTCCAAGTTCTGTTCGGTTTTGTGATTGGAGCAGTGGTTTTGGTGTGATCATGATTTGGGGAGGGTGGAGGTGGTTTAACCTCTGGATTCCCTTGGTTGTTTTTAGATTGTTTTATCCATGAGATCCCACATTCATGCTTGGAATATAGCATGGGGGTGACTGACTGAAAGAAATATTTGGTTCAACCATGTCTATGGTCGGGTGGTACGTGGAAGTCCCAAACCTTATTGGATTTGCCTATGATTAATGAAACCTAATTTCTCTTTCTTTTGCACTTGTTTATATATGGATTTAATGGTTGTTATATCTATGTTATTTCCACGGTTTTATGCTGATTATAAGCATGGTTAATTGACTGGTTCATGTCATGGTTATTTCATGTATTTACTTGTAATTGTTAAAATGATGTATGCAAGACCTGATTGATGTCATAATAGTTCAAGGGAGAAGGCGGTGATCCTTCTTGTCATGTTTCATAATATTTTTTCAGTCATTCATGCTCTGTCTTGTATCCTAGACCCGTAGGTTGCATTGATGCCTAGTGTTTGATAGAATGTCAGTCCCAGTAGGGGATGGTCAGGCCTAGTCACGAGGTTGAGTTTTGGTTTATTAGTCTTGTCATCATGCGTTTGATAGATTTTGCAAGTTACAACAAGTTCTGGGAAGTGGCCGAAATTTTGGGCTAGAAAAATGCCTTAAATTCCACGGAAGTTGGCACAGGTCTACTGGGAAATGTCCTTGGACGCAAACATGCAGCCTTGTGAGAACATCTAGAGGTCCCTAGACATTGGCATGCCCATAACATGAGAGCATCTATAGGTCAAGAGGTCTAAAAGGTCTATGGAACCCAGGGGCAGGATACCTGAGTGGCTAGGATATCTCTTGGGGGCATTTTTGCTAATGTGGAAGGTATGGTTGATGTGTTTCTATCGATTCCATTTCCTTAAGGTCACCAAGGAGGTTGAATTCTATCATAGTAGCCTCTTCGTTGCATGTTTACCTCGGTTGGCCAGTGACATGGGTAGATTGCTAGGTCTGTATAATACTAGTGATTCCCCCATTACTATTGTCGTTGTATCCTTTATAATATTGTTGTGTCCCTATTGTTCCCATATTATTATTATTGTGCCCCATAGAATCCCTCTATTGTTATTTTTGTGC
Organism: Pinus taeda; assembly: GCA_000404065.3. NCBI lineage: Eukaryota > Viridiplantae > Streptophyta > Pinopsida > Pinales > Pinaceae > Pinus > Pinus taeda. Next base: position 6,455 of record APFE030449984.1, on the reverse strand, counting down.
CTTTATATTATTATTGTTAGGTCGGCTTGGTTATATTGTGACCCCTTAGACTCCTATATATAGAAAGGATGTTTTGTCATTTGAATCATCTAAAAATTGTTCATTTGTGTAATGTAAATGAGGTTGCCCCCTCGAAGAGGCTTATTTCTAAGGCATTGATCTATATTTTCTATCTTTTTGTGAGTTGGTTTCATAATAGAGTCCTTCTCCTATTCCTGTACAGCATGGGGGCAATCATATGATACCCCCACCAAGTAATTCTCTCGTCTCTTTCGATTGGGGTCCATTGACTACTTTCCACCTCCCATATTATGTGCCTTTCCAGATCACAGTACAAGCCTATAATATGGTAGTACCTAGGAGGAATGACCGTCTATATAGATGTGATGATAGTCCAAGGTCCCTTAGATTTCAATTTTCTCCTTGGACGCGACTATGTTTATGTCATGGGAGCTCTTCTTTCTTTGCTTTTCCATGTGGTTTGTTTTCCATACAAAGGGAGAATAGTGACTATTGATCAACTGTCGTTCATTGGTCACTAGGCGCCTCTTTTGCAACCATCATCCCCTACTGGCTCTTTTTTGCAAGTAGTACCTTCCCTGCCATAGGTCAATTATGTGGCTACCCGTTACATCTCCACATCTGTTGATGATCACACAGATGGTATAGTACATTATGTACTAGGGGCATTGGAACTTGATTTGTCTTTGGTACTGAATGGCATGTATTCCTCCCAGAGTGTGGTTCTTCCATCTAGTGAAGACCTCTTGGGAGCCATGTTATCATATGGTTCATAAATAGATGTTATGAGGATAGTTCCTAGTCTTCTGTCAACCTCATTAAAAAATGAATAAAGATTTCGGAGCATAGTTCCTTGTATTGTGTCAAGCTCGTTAAAAAATGAATCAAGGAATGAGGATAGTTCCTGTCTTGTGTCAACCTTGTTAAAAATGAAACAAAGGATGTGAGCATATTTCTTTGTCTTGAGTCAAGCTCGTTAAAAAATGAAACAAGGGTTTCGAGGATAGTTCTTTTACTGTGTCAACCTCATTAAAAAATGAAACACCTCCCTTTTCCAAATTGAGTCTTTGATTAATATATTGTAAAATCCCAGTCGAGTCTTTCCAAGACCTCAAAAGTGCACCTTCATTCCATCCATCTAGTTGATTGAAATGAAGCTTGGGGGGCATGTACCTCAATTGAGTCATTATGTTGGGGGCATGCAAACTTATAATAAGCATATTTTTTCGTTTCGAGCTTGTGTAAACATGAAACAGAATCCAAGCAGAGTTCTCGATGGTTCAACCTTGTGTAAAAATTAACCCATGCCCAATTTACATCTCGTGATTGCCGCTTTAATCAATTGATTTCTTCTAGATGAGCCTTGGTTGTTTCATTCCATTGCCACCATCTCTTTGGCCAATCATATGCTTTCACTTAGTTGTTTTCCCTTTCTTGAGGGATCGCAGCGATGAGTGGTTTTGTTAGTCAGCCTCTTGACCATTATGTGTTTTTAGCAGTTTCTCCATTGTTGGAACCAGTTGCCACCCTTTATACCACTCATTCCTCAAAGATGAGCCACATTTCAGTTCTTTTCTCAACTCGTTAAACTCATATGAAAAGATTGCCGAGTATTTCTTCCCTTTTGACTTGTTAAAGAGAATAAAAATGGGGGGTCTGCTTTTAGCTCTTTTCTGACCCTTTAAAAGCAAAAAGATAACTGAGCCCTTGTTGTTTCGAACTCGTTAATGGATGTGAAATTTCATGTCCCCAGTATAAGTTTACCCCTTTTTCGGGTTGGGAGGAACTATTTACGAAAAAGGTACTCCTTAACCGAAATGGTCAAGCAATTCTCTCGAGTATTGTTTTCTACCTTTTCGGGCTCAAGAGACACAAATGTACAAAAAGGGACCATGTAGAGTTTTATTTTACGTGTCTTTTATTAAATGACATTGGATTCATCACCAAGACGAACACGACCTTCTCCTTCCTAGGGCTCAATAAACTTACTAGGTTGGATTCATCTGAAGGATGAACTTACAATGTAAGGACATGCTATCCCCTTCAAGCTTGCGATTTAAAATTAATTAGGGTACTCGCCAGAAATGGTGGGGGGAAATTTGGAAATCTATCGAGTCGTGTCGGCAGCTCACTCTTGAACATGACTCTCTTTGCATATCATCCTTTGTATCATTGACCTTCCTCGGTTTGGGCCATTCATTTTTTCCTTCCATTCGATCTCTGCCATGTCATCATGACCACCAATCCTATGGATCTAAAAGATGCCAAACTTCCAGTTGTATGGCCGATATGTTCAAGAGTTGTCCTTCTACAGTTACACTTACCTCTGTTTCTCTGTATCATCCAAAATCATTTTGTATCCTCTCATCTCGCGTTGATGATGTGGGATTCATTATGGCCCTACTTGAACATGGTCGCTTTCCGTCGACTTCAACTCATTATTCGAGAAGTTGTCCAAGAGACTCCCTTCCAGTACCTTAGAGCTTGCATGCCCTAATGGAAAGTTCTTCACACTCGATGATAAGTTCACATCATTGGCTTTCGATCGAGTGATTTCATGGGTGTTCGACTTCAATTCCTATATTCACATTCCGTGAATTTTGCTAATAGTACCTTGAGGGCCATTGTCATTATTGGTGGTTTTTCTCGCGCTTGTTAATAGTTTACATCATGGATTGGTAATCATGCGACTTTCTAGCATGTTCGAAGTCATCACATCTATTCACATGTTAGAATATATACTTTGATCGGGTCATGTTGGAGCACAAGACCCTAGACTCAGATTACAAAAATTTTCAGTTGCGAAGTGGTGTGACATGGTTATGATGATATGCATGTTTCTTTTAGATGGCTAGCTTGTTGGCATTATGTTTTTAGTGAGCTTATATGTTACAGATGTTGTACTTGATGGCAACACCCATGGCAAGGCTCTCAATATGATGAAAGTTAAGAAGTATGCAGGAGAATAGTTCAGAAGATGCGTACCTGCAGGTACGGTGTGCATGGACCGCGTCCTGACATGCAGGTTACCCATTCATGAGGTGCGTACCCCCAGTGCACACACTTCAAGGCAGTAAAACGCGCACATGTGGGGTTTCTTATGTTTCACTCTTGGTATTTAGCCGACGGTATTGTGTTATCATGGTTTTGGCCTATGGTATTGTTTTATTTTATTATTATTATTGAGCCCCATGATCCTTGATTTGAGGAAGAGCTTGCCTATATAAAGCAAAGGAGACCATTTGGCTTAGTATGCTTTTGGGTTGAATATCTTAAGATCTGATCTATTGGGTTATTGTTTCAAAAGGCTTGATCTATATGAAAGTGAAAGTGGAAAGCGAATCTATAAAGGGTGATCTCCCGAGCGCTTGATCACATCTGGGCATCCGTCTAACTGTAGCACACTGGTGATCTGCAAATTCATCCCTAATCTGAGGTACGCATGTGTTTAACGGTGCCTCTGCATGGGTACAGAGAGCAGAAGAAGGCTAGCTGCGCAGGTACACAGAGCAGACGAAGGGTGACTGCGTGGGTACGCAAAGCAGCGGTGGTTCAGGTGCGTGCCTACTGTAAAAGTACGTGGCGCGATAGTTCTTTTGGGTGCGTGCCTTCTGTGGGAGTACATGACGCGATAGTGCATTTGGGTGCGTACTGTACGCAGCGCGACAGAAGAAGCAGTGCGTGGGCACGCAGTGCAGAAGAAGGAGATCTGTAGGTATACGCAGAGAAGCAAAGGGTGAAGTGCATACCGACGCAGGCCAAATAAAGGAAAGTTGCGTATTTGTTTCAGGACTACCTGTTGACTGAATTTTTTTGTTGATAAGGTGCTCTGGTTTCAGTTCTGTTATCTTGATCTGGTTACTATAGCTGACTGTAATTTATATGTACTTGATGATCATTTGATGTATATGGATCCAGTTTGAAAATTTATGAAAAGTGGTCCTTGTAAGAAAAGAGGTAGGGGGTTGTAGCTCCCTTCCAGGAGAGACTGGAAAACGAGAGAGAGAGTTGTAGCTCTCTGCAGGTTGCAGCCCGCGTACTGGTAAAGGACTGCACCAGTACAAGACCATTGTAAAAGGAGTTTCTAATTTGAAAGAAGATAGAGACATATTGCAGCAGGTGGTTTTCACCCACATTGGGTTTCCACCTTATATCTGGTGTTCTTTGATGTGACTGTCTGTTTTTCTTGTTCATGCTCATTATTTTATGGTACTGATATGCAAAAATAATTCAAAGTATAAATAAGGAAGATTTGTTAAAAGGACTAGATAATACTGATTCACCCCCCCTCTCAGTATTATTTTCAACAATTGGTATCAGAGCAGGTCCTTCTAAAGAAGCTTGATCGCTTGAAGGAAGATCTTTCATCATGAGCAACTACGAGAGGGAAGCATCTATCAGGCCACCGGTTTTTGATGGGACAAACTTCAATTATTGGAAGGTAAGAGTTACTGCCTATCTTCAATCTCTTGGTACAGAAGTTTGGAACATCGTAGAGACAGGCTATGCTTTTCCTTCAACTACTCCTACAGATGCAGACGAGAAAAAGAAGTATGAAACAAATGCAAAAGCAGTCAGTACCCTATTAGGATGTATATCTCAATCTGAATTCATGAAGGTAATGCACTATAAATCCGCAAAAGAGATATGGGAAAAGATTGTCACAAGCTATGAAGGAGATGAACAGGTAAAGCGTGCCAAACTTCAAACTCTCAGGATTCAGTATGAGACTCTCAAGATGTATAATGATGGAAGTGTGGTTAACTATTTTCTTCGGGTAGATGAGGTTGTTAATTGTATGAAAAATTTGGGTGAAGAAATAAAAGAGGCTATTGTGGTTGAAAAGTTTCTAAGGTCATTGTCCCCCAAGTTTGAATCTAAAGTATCTGCAATAGAAGAAAAAGAAAATCTACGAATTCTTACTATGTCTCAGCTACATGGAATTCTAACTGCCTATAAAATGAGAAAGGGAGGTCCATCAGGTAGAAGAGAAGCTGCTTTCAAGGCATCAGGCAAAGGAGATTATTATGAAGCAAGTCACGTCCCAGAAGAAGAGGAAGAAGAATCAAATTTTGTCAGAAATCTTCAAAGGGGTTCTGGAAGGTTCAGAGGTAAGTTGCTTTTTAAATGCTTTGCTTGTGGAAGAGTAGGTCATTATGCTGCAAAATGTCCTTATAAGGATAAAGGAAAGGAACCTGCTAGATGGAACAAGAAACAGAGTGCAAGTAAGAAAAGCTACTACACTCATGAAGATAGTGATGGTCTATCAAACAGTGATGAAGATGAACGGGTAATGAATATAAATTGTTAATGGCATTTGAAGATGATGATTATATGGATGCTATAGATGTGGATTACTTTCATGAAGAAATTACTAAACTTAAGAGATGTATAGAAGAGAAGAATATGATCATTGATACTCTACAATTTCAAATTGATGAAAGGAAAGACATCTTGAAAAATTAGAAGGTGAAATTGTTGGTCTTAGAAAAGAGATTGAGAAAACAAAAGATATTAATCTTAAGTTTTTCAAAGGATCTGAAACTTTGGATGAGATTATCAATGTGCAGCGGTCTCCTCTAAACAAGATAGGTCTGGGCTATAATGGAGAAACTTCTCAAGCATCCACCTCAAAAAGTTATCTTGATGCAGCAAGAAGAAATGAGCAAAAGCACAATGAAGACCATCAGGTAAAGCAACGACGAATTACAAACAGAAACTATCAGGGGCAATCCATCTTAAGGGTGAACAGAAGCTACAACCAGCCTCAGGTAAAATCTTCTCAGTTTGGTTCAAGAATAGATGACAAAAGAAATTACCATCAATTGGCTGGTAGATTCGATAACCGCAGAAGTTTCTTCAATGGACAATGCTTTTTTTGCCATAACTTTGGTCACAAAGTGGCTCAATGTGTTGCATATAAAACAATCATGACAAGGGAAGCTAAAAAACAAAGGAGTATGACCGGGATTACAAAAAGGACCTATAACAACTTTTCGGTTCTTGAAAATGAAGTTGAATGTTCTATTTGCAATAACTTTGGTCATGAAGACTCTGAATGCAGGAGCAGGTTTCAGCAGAGAAAGGAACAAGCCTCAAGCATCAAAACATGGAGAATAAAGGAACCACAAACAGAAAGATGTGGGATAACATTCTATGCAGAGGGACAAGAAAATCTATGGTACATTCACAGTGGATGTTCAAAGCATATGACAGGTGATAAAGAAAAACTTGAGTCATATTCTGATCTAGAAAAAGGAAAGAAAGTTTCTTTTTGAAATGATACTCCTGCAACTATAAAAGGAAAATGTATTACTCAGTTAAAAGAAAAGGTCAAGGTTGGAAATGTCTTGTATGTTGATGGATTGAAACATAACCTTCTAAGTGTCAGTCAGATGTGTGATCAAAGAACCGAGGTGATATTCAGATCAAAT